>PVQA01000630.1:0-158944 GCA_002980515.1 Fusarium burgessii | reverse complement strand
TAATATATATTAAATCTACTATTAAACATATAACACTTTACACCGCTTAGTAATATACTTATACAATCTGCTAATAATAAACCTAATACAGCTCAGTTTATCTACAGCTGGGAACCAACCAGTTACAATAAGGTGTAATGCACTATGCCTCAAAATACAATAAATTAAAAACTATATATTTACTAATTAATGGGACAGGAAAGATTAAAGTAGAAAAACAGCCTTAATATTATATACTATAATTACTCTTACTAGGAATTATTTAATAATTTTTTATTATTATTATACTGTCTCGGCCGATCTTAAAGCTGTAACTCTATTTGCTCGCTTTAACAATCCACTTAGCCAGGGCTCATATGTTCCTTGAGACCAGGAAGCAAGAGCATCGATGGCGGCCTGCAACTGATAAACTCCAACAATGCTATCCGTTTCACCTACTCGGCAATTTGCATCAAAATTAATAGCTAAAAGAGTAATGATGTAGCATAAAATATATCTTCTATTTTCTTCATAACAAACTCTGAATCTGCTGAGCCGCGCCCAGCACCTTCTCCTCATCAAACCGACGTCCAACAATCTGCAACCCGACACAACGCCCATCCATCGCCACAGCATTATATAACTGTTGATTCCAAGCATCAATAGCATTTCGCGGAACATGATTCCAAAAGTATTCATCGTCTCCATCCTTAGATGCCTTCCCCACAGGAAATGTCAAGGCCGAGTAGTCCAAAAAGTTGAACATCTTGGTATAGCCCGTCCAGCGACAAGATCCGTGAGGCACCGCTGTGTGAGGCATAGTGGGGACTAGTAGTACATCTACTGGGCGTCCAGAGGGCGATTGCTTGCTATCCCACATATCGCTGTAGGCCTGTTGAGCTGCAATCTTCTTCTTGTTGAGTTGCCAGTATTCAAAGACTGAAATTGCTTCTCCGCGATTGACAAAGGCTTGAATCTGGGGAACAAATGGCTCTCCGCCAGCGGCAACAGCTCTTCGGATGTCCTCGCCTCCGTCTGCGGAATAGTAACCATCCTATAGAGAGTCAGACCATGTCGATACCGGTACCTTGGCTTGACTTACCATGATGCTAATAATATCTGCGTTCATGGTTGGATCCCATTCTACTACTTCGTGGCCAGCAGCTTGTAACTTTGCTACCAGGCTTCGGAATATACGCTCAACAGGCGGATGCACCTTGACCATGCCATCGTCCAACATGGCCCCGATGACAAGTAGTCTTGAAGAAATATTCTGGAAAATATCTTCTCTCCAAGGAATCGGCGGTACCTGGGGATCTGTAGTCCACGGCTCAGCATCAATTGTAAGCCTTGTCACGAGTTTGAGAGAGCTCAAAGTCCGTGCCATTGGTCCTACAGCTGATGGAATGTGCTGTTGTCCGCCGAGCGTTACTTCAACACCCCTATAACTCATGCGGCCGCTCTGCAAGTTTGTTAGTCTGCATCACAGGGCGACATGATCGAAACTACTTACACTTGGCTTCAAACCCCAAAGTCCGTTCATGTGACATGGAATTCGTATAGAACCTCCAATGTCCGTTCCCCATCCGATCATAGAGCCTCCTAGAGCCAACATAGCTGCTTCTCCACCAGAGGATCCTCCAGGTGTGAGTGTCGGATCGTCTGGATGAGTCGTCAACCCCCAAAGAGGGTTATCAGTCTCGCACCACTGATGGTCTGGTCAGCTTACGTGAATTATGTATTTACAACTGACTTACCATGATACTCTGTGGCAGGTTTGTCTTTGCAATTATAACTGCCCCGAGTTTCTTGAGTGTTTGTACCAGAGGTGCATCAGACTCTGCAGGCGCAAATGCCTTCCCAACGTAGCCCAAAGTCGAGTCAAGACCTTTTATATTGAACTGATCTTTGACTGTCATTGGAACACCGTGCAAGGGACCTATTAACCGACCATGTTCTTGTTGGAAACTGTCAAGATATCGAGCTTGGTCAAGCGCATCATTAAAGCAGATTTCTGTCAGACAATTGGTCTAGACATGTTATACAGAGAATTTGCATTGCTTCAAGACGTGATTTACTTTTTTTTGTGCTTCACATGCCCTGGAATCATTGTTAGCTGGAAGGCATGTGAATCTGTATTGTTGACTTGCTTTGTAATGTAAGCCTGGACTAAATCAACAGCTGAGACTTTTCCATCTTGTAGCAAATTTGTTAATTTCTTGATATCGACTGTTCCAGACGCGAATTCATCCAAACCGGAATTCTTAGCTGTCTTGGAGTGTTTCTCAATTTGCGCATCTCGAATTCTTCGTTTCTCTGTGGCGATTTCCGTCCAAGGCCTATCGACCTTGGCTGAAAATTTGGTCAAAGTCATTTCGAGATAGATAGTCAAGGCCACCAACGTGATATCCCCTCTCAAGGATGTCCAGTGATGCCGCTCGTATAGGGCTGCTTTTCGATGGCCTAATCTCAGTGCCTTGGTGGGAACCGCGGAGATAGCGGAACAGTGTCGGATCAGCCGATGCTTACCACTACGCCTCGATAGAGCAAGGGTAAGTGTGGCTCGTGTGGGCTGACACTATCTAACAAATCTAATCTAGTTCAGGTCTAGGTCAAGTCTTGACATGATGTAAAGCTGAGAACACGGCGCCCGGGGAAAGATCCGGGGCACGCTTTTTCACACTCGTCTCCGCAACTTTAACCCTTGTCCATGGATTGTATTCTCTTATCTCAATGGCCTGACAATGAGACGAAAAGGCCGAGTCCCGATGCCCATCTTACCCCGCGTTCGTTAGTGATGTACAAGTTGAGAGTAGTCGTTGCTGGTCAAGAGGCTAAGCAGCAGGTGATGATCGATATTCATATAGCAGCTCGTTAAATCGCTTCAAAATTGATATTCACGACACGACACAACAACATCAACGAGCTCACTCACCACCAAATAACCAAACTATCGCAATACTTGATCAGGACAACACAATGGCAAAGCCTTTTCGCAGCGAATTCCATGTTGCCATGATAGGTAAGCCTGCCTGCCCTGAGAATTGACTCGCATCCTTCCATGCTAGATGATCGAGGGGCTAACTCTACAGGTGCTGGCATCGGTGGCCTCGCCTTGGCCATGGCTCTGCACAAGAAGGGCATCTCCTTCACGTTGTATGAAGACGCAAAGGAGTATTCGGCGGTAGGGTAAGTTGGAAGCTGTTTCCTCTATTCGACAATTGCTAATCTTGGACAAGCGCTGGTATTGGATTCGCCCCTAATGGCATGCGTACAATGGACCTTATTGAGCCTGGCTTCCGACCTCTATACGAAGCCATTTGTGTAGGAAACAAGGGTAAAGAGGCCCAATCAATCTTCTTCGAGGGCATGCTTCTCGAGGAGGGTCTCGGTAATTTACCAAGCTTCTTGTAGTGTTGATGGCGTGCGCTGACTAGACAAGGTCGCGACAAGCCTTGGTATGGCCATTCAAGATGGGGCCACCCTGATTACATCCGCAAATCTGTGAGTATCATTCATTGCCTAGAATAACGGGAAAAAAACCGCTAATATATTCTAGGCGCACCGCAAGACGCTTCTCGACATCATGACCAGCTTTATCCCCATCGAAAATGTCAAGTTCAACAAACGACTTACCAATATAGAGCAGCGACCCAACGGTGTAACATTGTCGTTCCAGGATGGCACAACAGCTGAGTGCACAGTGCTTGCTGGTGCCGATGGCATCAAGAGTACAGTAAGAGCACATGTCCTCGAGCAACATCCCAGCCAGATTGCGCCCGTGTACGCTGGTGCTTACTGTTATCGTGCTGTCATTCCCATCTCGGAAGCGTACGAGATTCTCGGTGACTTGACAGACGTTGCCAAGTTCTACTTTGGACCCAAGCGAAGCGCTGTTACTTATCGCATTTCAGGAGGTGACGTAAGTATAGCTATTCTTGTTGCATCTCGTGACATGGCTAACAATTCTGTGCCATAGGAGTTCAACTATCTTCTCTGTGTCGCTGATTCTCCCGATGGTTGGAAGCTGAAGGGCGCCGTCACCGAGACCATCTCGCACGAAGCCATGATGGCCGACTTTGAAGGACCAGGCGTTGACGATCGATTCCGACAGCTGCTCGCCAAAGCCAAGCCCGTGAAATGGGGTTTCTTCCACCATATCCGCACGGCGTCATACTTCAAAGGCCGAGTCGCTCTAGTCGGCGACAGTGCCCACGCCTCGCTACCTTTCCAAGCCGCTGGAGCAGCCCAAGGTCTCGAGGATGCCCTGGTTCTTTCCAACGTTCTCGCGGAAGTCGCCAAGATGCCTGAACGCGGCGCAGACCTGGCTTCTTATATCCAAGCCGGATTGACTGCCTACGACTCTGTTCGACGTCCTCGTGCTCAGAAGCAGCTGGAGCAGGCTGCTGAGGTTGGACGCATGATCTTCTTCCAGCATGAGGAGGCTGGTGATGATATGGATAAGATTCTTCCCAGATTGCAGCAGGGACGGTTTAACTGGTTGTGGTTTCATGATATGAACGATGATGCCCAGGAGGCTGTCAAGAGGATGCAGAAGCAGATTATTGTAGGTGGACCTTCGTCTGCTAGGATATGAGGTATATTACTATAGTGTAAGTGGAGTGACAGATACATGGCATTGGATAGAAGTTTCTATAGTTCAAGCCAAAGTCATGATGAGTTCGGGTCGATTACTTTTTATTATATAGCAATACAGTATTTATCGTCAAAGACATAGCTCACTCAAGATTCGGACGGCTAGATGTTGGAAGAACTTGAGATCAGTTCGATATAAGAGGTAACGCATCTGGTCCAAACAGAATACCGACAAGAATTGCTTCCTAAAAATTAAGGAAGGATTAACCAGGAATTGCTTTTTCAGTCGCATAGACGTACTTGCTTCTGACTTGGTAGGGAGATGAGGTTGAGGATTAAATGAAACTTCAGCCCCAACCCAAAGGCAAAGAACACATATTAACAACGGCTTATGCCTTACAATAGTCATTCATCTAACAAATCTTGCATGCTCATGGTATCAGAAGCGATCAAGACCAAGTGCAGATTCTATTCCATTGCGCTATGGTAGAATCCATCTTTACAATTTGGTCTTCATGCTTGCGAGAAAAGTCTAAACTCATCATGACAGAATGGCACCGGTGGACTATTCCACTTCGGAGAGTATTCCTCCTTCTCATATCGCACCACCGGTCCAAGAACCCGTAGATCAGAGCCAAAGACAGAATCCGAGAAGTGTACATAGTATTTCTCATCCTTGATCAGAGCGCTGTGCTTTTCCCAAGCTTCCAAGATGGAATAGTACAGAGGAGCGACGTGTATATCGCTTGACCAAGTTGGGAACTGATACTTGTCGTTAATCCTCTGAACTACCTTTCGTTGATACAGGCGAACCTCGGGGTCAAGAGTTGCCATGTTGTAAGCTGTAAGGGAGGCGTGTCCATGGTACGATCCTCCAAACTTGCTTCGGTCTCTGATACCACACATTATGGTCAAGGCCGTCAAAATACCCGTACTCATGTCTGAGATGGGTAGACTAGGCAGAACACCTTGACCCTCGGGACAACCAAACGACTGACCCATAACGTATGAGCTTCCAGCAGCTGCATCTGCAACTTGCTGCCATCCAGGGCGCTCTGCATAGTATCCATCAGGACCATAACAGTTCTCGTCAACGTATACAATGCCCTTGCCCCTCTTGTTGGCTAATTCGAGGGCAGTCTTAATACCGAATCCTCTTCGCTCCAACGATCCTAAACGGTAGCCCTGCAAGATGACATCGGCTTGTTCAAAGAGCTGCAACAGCTTCTTATGGTCAGCCGGATCTTCGAGATCCAGGTCGATAGTTGTCTTGTCAGCCATGAGTGAAGAAGGCTGGGCTGGAGTGTAATCCTTAAGCTTGGAGGAGTTGACGCGAATGACCTCAGCCCCTAAAGACGCGAGCGCTGCGCCTGCTGCTGCACCAGCAATGATGCGAGTCAACTCGACAACTTTGATGCCAGCAAGAGGTCTCTTATCCTCCAGATTAGGTAAAGCCACAGGCGAGAGCTGAGGGCACTGGGTCTGTTGCTTGTAGTTGATGAGTGGGTGTCGCGAGAGGGACTTGCCCATCTCAGTTTGGCGCCATCCCTCGGGAGAATAAACGATAGATCCCGATAGGCCTTTCTCAACCATGAGTTGCTCAATTTCTCTGGCGCGATACGTGCGAACACGCTCCTGAATGAGCTCATACGCCGCATCGTTGGTACGAATCTCGTTATCAAGATCTTTACTGATACCAATCAGAGCCAACATCTTCCACGAGTCAAGCGAACCGTGAAGTTGGAACCATACGCCTTTGTCAGCAGTCTCATAGATAGCTGTTGCGCGATACACAAGCGGCGAGTTAGTAGCACGATCTTTGTCCCACTGGGGTACAGTAGGGAGCATGATAACCGGAGGACCCGTGACACCATCGATATTGACCAGTGCTGCGGTTGCTGGGTAGAGACCTGCATGATTGACGTCGATGTTTGTTGTGGTGCTGGTCTTGATGCCGCGAAGCTGAAGAATCTCAAGACCGACTATACCGACCATAGCGTGTAGTACAGCCGTGACGGCTTGGGACTTGATGGGGCCTGGAATGCAGGGAAGATCATCACCGTGGAATTTTGCACCGCTGAGGAGAGCTTCATCTTTGGTGAAACCAGGTGTTCTTGCGGCAAGGATGCGCAGTATTCTTCCGCACTCTGCTGGGAGGGGGAGAAACTCTGTGTCAACGGTGGTTCCTGCACCGTATGCCTCTCTAGCAGTGATGTTGGCCATTATGCTTGCTTGTTTGGGCGGATGATGACCTGGCGAATAAAGTCAAACTGTCTGCCCATGTCGCACCATTTTATCGCCTCTAATTAAGTGTCAAACAAGACAACACTGCTCCATATCTAAGACCAACTGTTTCCACCGGCTTCGGCGGATGTCTCAAGGTCCCAGCTGCCGTTATCGCGTCTCTCGGCCTTGATCGGTCCGTACATCTAGATGCCGGCATCGCTTCCCCGGATTTGCCCCGTAACGGGACGCCAACTTGGAATGGGAAGGATGATACATGGAAGTGAATATTCATTAACTGTATGCAATATAGAGTATTTTATCGATAATATATTTACCATGTGGATATCAATATAAGTATTCTGTCAGTCTAATGAGCTGTTAAAACAGTCTCACTACTTGGCGGGTTCCAAATATCTCACTAAAGATGGCACAAGAGATACGTACCGTGGCTATTGTCGGCTGCGGCGTGATTGGCATGGGATGGGCTGTTTTATTTCTCTCAAGGGGCTTGAAAGTCATCATTTCTGATCCTGCAGAAGGAGCCCAAGATGCCCTCAAGCGATATTTCGATCAATCGCGGTCCTACTTGGAAGAGTATGGCGACTTTGAGGAGCTCGTCTCCAACTATGAGTTTGTTCGCGATATTGTGCCACGGTTACCCGAGGCCGACTTTATTCAAGAGGTAATTTTTGCTGATATTTCATATGAATAACAGTCCTGAGGCTAACTTTATATGCAGAACGGTCCTGAACGACTAGAGTTCAAGAGAGGGCTTATCGAGACATTAGACAAGTATGCTCGACCTGGCGTCGTGATTGCTTCGTCTTCTTCAGGTCTACCGTCTTCGGAATTCATCCAGCAATGCAAGCAGAACCCTTCCCGTATACTGATCGGACATCCCTTTAACCCACCTCATCTGATTCCTCTAGTCGAGGTAGTTCCTCACCCGAGCACAAGCAGCCAATCTATCGAAGCTGCCTTAAATTTCTACAAATCTGTTGGCAAAAGGCCCATCTTACTTCACCACGAAGTTCCAGGATTCGTTTCAAACCGTCTCCAGGCTGCAATCAACAATGAGGCGTATAGTCTGATTAGCCGGGGCATTGTGTCTGCTGAAGATCTTGATACAGCCGTTACGTCAGGACCTGGACTACGTTGGGCTCTCACGGGACCAATTGCTACGAATGCTCTTGGTGGTGGAAGTGGACCTGGTGGTTTTGCACAGCGACTTGAAAGGCTTGGGCCGGCTATTCGAGGCTGGGAGAATGATATGCTGAAGCACAGGTTTGATTGGAGTGATGAGAGGATAAAGGCTCTTCAGGGAAGTGTGGATAAGAGCTTGGGGGCTGTTGACTGGAAGAATCTGGTTGAGGAACGAGACTTGGTCCTGCTCCAACTTTTGGCTGCCAAGAGTAAGACAATTTCGATGTGTCCAAGTTTGTAGTAACGACCTCATATCTAACAAATCCGCTATTATTTCGTTCTAGAATTGTCCAGAAGGCATAACAGAAGGGCTTGAAAAACTTCCAATGTATAGACACTACTTATTATCTGAACATACCAACAGGCCCTGTATATCTCGAAAACAGTGAAGGACATCCAAGATAGAAGTGACCGAGTGAAGGTGACAAGTCTAGTTGCCATAGGATATGTTTTAAAGTTATCAATATAGTACTTAGTTAGATGACTACAAGCATCGCCAAGATTTTCTGCTCATTATCTCCCAGACACGTTAACAAAGTCAGTAACCAGCTTATAGAAGTGATCGCGATGAACCAGGATATCTTATTTTCTGACGTTACCTAAAGGTATCATGTCAACATGAGCATTTTCAAGGCGAGTTCGACCATGCAAACATCGTAGAGCCTATTTACTTTTTTGCAAGCCAAAAGTCAAACCAGTCAACAAAGCTCTTGAAGCTAGCCTCCTTAGCCCACTTCTCATAAGTATCAGTCAAACGGGCTCGCGACTTGGTCGATATGTCAGTATATGTCAACCTGTAACGGGGTAAAGTTAAGAAACTTACAGCAAAACCATGGCCAACATCAGCAAACACTTGCATGTTGAACTTTTTCTTGTTCTCTGTCAAAATCTCAATCGTCCTGCTTCTCTGTTCAGGCTCAAAGAGCTTATCTGTGCTGGGAACTGAGAAAAATATGGGTTCTGTTATTGGTTAGGTCATTCTCATGAACATGAGTAGGAGCTCACTTGCCTTTGATATAGAAGACATCACTTTCTTTCACGAATGAAGGATGAGCGATGGCACCGACTTTGCAAATGCCATCTGCAGACAGCTGTTTGCAAACAAAGCGGGCGCCCCAACTAATACGAGATATGTCAGTTTTGATCAAGACTCGACAAGAGAATGATCTCACCAGTATCCGACGCAAGCGAACTTGACTCCTTTACTTGTGCCGTATTGAGTCTTGACAGCTTTTACCCATCTTTCAGCAGCCTCTTCAGACGCTCTAAGATGCTTGTTCTTCCAAGATTCAAAGTCAAAGTTTGGATCGCTTAATGGAGTCAGGGAGTGCTTTGTAACAGGATCCTAGAGCGCCGAAATTAATAACACCATCATCAAAAATGGCATGTGATTCTTACCCCGAGGAAATAATCGACGCCGAGAGTGAGATATCCGCCCTCGGCGTAGGCATCCATCATCAGAAAGCTGTTAATGTGCAGACCGAAAGCATCAGGGAAGAAAAGAAGAACATTGCCATTGGCCCTGTCGGGATGAGGCTTGGCCACGTAGGTGTCGATGCCATTAATCTGGATGGTTGAACCAGTATGTTCTCCATCGTGAAATGCGCCCTTCAGGCAGCAGAGGTCAGCTGGCTTTGCAATTATGTTATCCATTATCGTAGTTATTTTTTGGTTGTGACAGTCGATTGTATTCCGAAATCAGTTTATGCGGCTCGCCAGATATAGCTTTGGTTGTTGTCGGGATGATCGGCAACCTTTCCCCGACATTCATGGTTTGTTCCTGATAGCGCGGGTTTACGGGGCAAGCTCCGTTCCAGACTAGCCAAAGGTTCTATGACTAATATTACATCATGTCCTTCATCGACAGTGAAGATATCCCTGGATATGAGATTCGATCATCTCTCAAGATTGTATAGAGATGGTTCCCCAAAAGCGTAGGGAGCGAAATTAATCAAATCATCATTATCTTCTCAGGGAGTGTGATGCAGCGGTCCCTGCAAGACGCAATCACTAGATGTCGTGAAGCCCCTTTTACTGGGTAGTAATATAAGTAGTCCGAATAGACAATGGTTATGAACCGAAGTCGCTAGACAGCACTTTACGTTTCTTCCCATAGGGCTTCTTATCACTAGAGAGTATTCCTCATCATATTTGGTTGGCAGTAAGCAATCAAGTCATTTCTAACGTGGTTTGCATACTTGGGTTACTTTCTCGATATATGCCATGCAAGCACTAAATCACAAGGGAAAGACAAAATCAATCTACAGTCTGTAAACGCCAGCAACCCGTGTCATTCTCATAGAGGACCAGTCTGTCATGAACCGCACTAAACTCCATCTAACCTCATAGTATGATCTTTGCTTGGAGACATTAGTTGTGAGGTTCCTGCTCTCAAAGCAGAACATAAACAAAGTCAGCCATACTAAAAGCCTCCTAGTTTCCCGCACAATACTTTACTCTGGGCTACTGAGCACTTCATCCTCTTTTTTATAATCGATGGCTAAACATGTCGACTTCCTGGCTAGTCTGGTCAACTTTCTCCTGCATCTGTTCCATTTCCTGGACAAAACGCTGAGGGTTGGCAGGATCATTAGACCTTCGATAATCAAGGTCGTCGAGATCCGCGTGAGTCTGTCGAAGACGTTCAGCAGTCTCTAACAACTCCCTATTGTAACGCTCAGGGTCAAGATCCCAAATAGTCATCTGGATCTTGACTGTCGTAGTCTCAAGGCTCTTCGAAAGGGCGACGAGATCCATGAACCTCACGCGTTGTTCGTTGCTTGTTATGAGACCCTCAAGGATGTTGATGTTACGCTTGACAGCACGCTGGTATTGGGCAAATTCGTTCATCTTCTGCTTCACGGGCAGCGGTGGGGGGATTACTGTCGGTTCTCGGGCGGGCGCATCAGGGCGAGTCGCAGGAAAAAGATTCTGAGTCTCCAGGACGGACATCTGCCAGTTGTCGATTAGCGCACGGGTGGCGACGCTAAGGGTCGCAAAGTCAGCCATAATTGCTAGATGAAGGGTTATGACTCTGTTGGTTTTGTAGTTGTTGTTATGTTGTGTTTCTCTCGTTGATTCTGTTGTTGTGCTGCCAGCTTAGTGTTGAGAGGATGATGAGAAAGGAGAGAAGAAGAAAGGAAGATGGAAATCTAGCAAAATAATTATACATCTCTGAGCCCATAGTCTTTGAATTCACTATCCCTAAGTATGGCAGTGCTAGCAGAACTGTAGATGTGTTCATAGCTTGTAATACTGTCGTGCTCGAACAAAAACAGTGGCAGACCAAGGTGGCACTGCTGCAGATGGAGTGGGACTGGTTGAACAGGTATAAAAACTGGTAACGTAACAGATGGCAGCTTGCTCAATAATCATTGACCATCGTTCTCTTTGCCAAACTTACCGGAACTCCATTATCCTGAGAATACGATTCGTCCAGACAATATCGGTTACCAGCACTATTAGCCTAGCCCCATTCATCTTGGAAAGTGAATCATCGTACAGCACTCTTTTAGATAGTCGCTTGGGGCGAGGCCTATTAATAGAGCTACGTTCAGTGAGCCTATAGAGAAGTGTTCATAGACCTGGAAAACTTTATCTAATACGAAGTTATAGAAACTGGAGCGTCTATTGCACAGATGTACTCCTATCAATTGAGTACTAGAAATATTTCCTGCTCTTGAAAGCTCTGGGTTATGAAATAGCCGGGAATCAGACGGATAGTGACCAACGTAATTTATACTGTGACCATCTCCATGAAGCTGGATCGCCGAAAGGCTTCCAATAAATTCCCTCCAGCACCTGGACCAATTGTGTCAAACTTGCGTTCAAAAGGAGCATGTGAAATCCACATTCGATTGCATGTTCATGCTGCAAAGACTTCAAGTTCCTCCTAACAATCGCTGGGAGATTGGGCGAGTTGCTTTGTTCGGCTCTTTTTAGCTCCAAGTCACGTTACATATAAACCCTAGGAACACCTACGAATTTAAAGGACTTAGGTCCCGTTTCCCAACTGGCACAGTACCACTGAGGGCTCTGGTTCAGAGATCCGCAATGCTCGTCAGTGTAGTAGGTACAGATATAGCAGAGCTCAGCACCACTAATCTCCGTTTTTCCGTTCAGAGCAACCGAGTGCAATTCCCAGACGTCGTTCGAGCAATCATTGGGCCCGACAGTACTGTCCTTGGAGTACTCTGTGCAGGTAGAGCCTGACTGGCCGCCGAACTTCTGACATCCGTCAAAGTCGCCCTCGTAAATGTGGTAGTTGATGTCGCCATCTGCTCTGCAGTCATCGACGTTCTGATAGGCGGTCACCGATCGAGGCTGTTAGTAAGGAGACAACTTTTTCGTTGTGTCTTGAATAGCAATATACAGATGTAGCCTTGAGAAAGAGCCACCAGGCCAGTGATAATAACAAGAGAGAAGCGCATTTTGTCTTTAGACGTTGTCGCGGTTGTTGGTCTTGGGATATCGGGTTTGTATGTTGGTAGAGGCTTCATCTTCGACAGGCGCAAGTCAGTCCCTATATAAATATCAGGATCAGAGCCGCCTTTGTGTTTGTTGTTAAACTGTTTCTCTTGCTCCACTCCTGGCCAAGGTTCTCCACGTAAACATGAATCCGGTCAACACGCAAAAGACACACCATAAAAGGCATCGACAGCAAGCGGGAGATGAACCTTTGCAGCATTTTCGGCACACAGATCCTACAAAATCCTTCGGCTTTATCCAATATTAGTTTTATAAATCCGACTCAATGGCGAGCTCGCCAATCAGGCAGGTTGCAACTGATGCAGTGGGCCAAGATTCGCAGATCAACTGCCAGTAGGGAAACAATAGCATTGCCAGAGAGAGACAGGGTCCTTCTAAGATCCTTCAAATGTCTATTTTTGCCAGGTGTCAAATTGTCCACGGCAGCAGATTTTACGTTTTCTATTAGTTGCCCTTGATTTCACTCTTCCAAAGTGCAAGGAGTATGCGAATGAAGACTGAGTTGGAGAGCTTGTGAAGACGTTGTATGTATTCATGGTTCTTGGAAGATTATATTAGTCTATGATGTGTAAAAGTAAAGGAAAGATAAAAGAAACCAAGGATTTCCTCCCATTGTCTCGGAGAAAGAGAGCTAACTAAACGACAGTAAGGCTCCGCGAGTGAACAACTAATTCTAACCCTAGTATATATAAATATGTTCATGGTGTATTTTATCTCATTCGAAGCCCAGAGATATATCTATAATGTTGAAATGTATCAGGAACTGACGATTGAGGCTACAGATCAACTTGGAAATGCGTCCGAAGTCTTTCTCCATAGGTGTAGAAGATCCATGGAACAGGAGTAAAGGCAAGGCAGATCAATCCAAGGACACTATTGCCCCAACCTAGTCCAAGTGTTGAGTATAAAGGTGATGCTGTGAGATCAAGGAAAGCTCCGAATGGTGAACGAACAAGCAAATTAGCTGCCAAAGCTGAAGCAGCGGCCTCGGCACCAAAAGCATCAACCAGGTAGATCTGACCAGGAATAACGACGAATAGTGAGCCGAAACCAACAACGAATGTACCAATGATAGGTACTATCCAGTGAACACCATTCTCAGCTGTCCATCCATAAATGAACAGGCCAAGGGGTGTGATGGGACCTAGCCATTTCATGAGAAGGAGACGGTCCTCTGGTCTAGGAGCGGCATTTTCGTTGCCTTTCTTGCGCCCCAGTAGTTTATCACTGAGAACAGAAAACATAACCAGACCCAGACCCATTCCTATTCCCAGACCTAGATAGGCCAGGCCAGCGACGCCGGGACTGAAGCCGTATACGTCCTGGAAGACGGAGGGAAAAGTAGTGAACAGCAAGAAGATCAAGCCGAAGAGGATACCAGTGTAGAGTGATAACAACAAGACGATTGGTGAGAATATGAGCAACTTGAGTGGCCGGACAATTGCTCGAGCGAGCATCTGTCCTGGTGTTTCGTTTCTGCTCAACTTGGGAACGAGCTTTTCATTTCCAGTTTGCTTGCGCATTCGAAGAGCCTTCTTTCGCAGGATGACTGTGTAGTTTGTCTCCTTCATAAAAGCAAAAGTCACAATAACGATGATTCCAGACTGGGATGATTGTCAGTACAGAGAATTGTATAAAATTTGAGGATCGAACTAACCATAATCAGTAGGATGCGAAATGTCCATCGCCATCCTACATTCTCAGAGACGAATCCGCCAATGACGGGACCAATAACCTAACATTAGATTAGTGGATGATCTGGTATTGCTTGGAGAAATACTTACAGGTCCGAGAAGTGGTCCAACCGTGAAAAGAGCCATGGCCTTTCCGCGCTCCTCTTGAGGGAACAAGTCTGCTACGGTTCCTCCACCAATACTCATTGGACCCGAGGCGGCGCAGCCAGCAATGATGCGAAAAACAAGAAACATTGCAACATTGGTACTAAAAGCACACCCCAAGGTAAAAGCGATGTATACCAAGTTGCAGAAGTAGTAGACAACGAGACGTCCGTATAACTCGGAGACAGGTGCCAGAAGCAGAGGACCTAGTGCAAAGCCCAGAACATAGAGGCTGACCGTCATTGCTGTGACGGTGGAGTTGGTGATGTTGAACTCATCGGCTAGCTCTTCTGCTCCAGGCGCGAACATGGTAGCAGCCAGATTTCTGAGTGGCAGTCAGTGACATGTTTATCCGGGGAGTTCTTGGTAATTGGTAGGAGATACTTACGCAGCGAGGGTGAACAGACTCACGATGGCCACATGGAGATTCTTCTGGGTCTTTGACCAGTTGAGTGGATGTTCAGGGTCATTTGGCCCATCCCAATCGACAACATTGGGATTTGATTGAAGCTCATCAACCATTGTGCCAGTAGGTGATAGAGGCTTCTCTTGTCCCTCAGTCCCAACATCATCCCGATAACCAGCTTCTAACTGATCATTCTGATAGCCCGATTGAGACATCTGGGTTGTTGTTGACATGATTGTTGCGATAAACAATGGAATACTTCCGTTTTGGACCAACCTGTCGAAAATGTGATTTTTTACTGGGGTGATAACGCAACAGTTGATACTTGCATGCTGTATGCGACGTGAACTTGATTATTAGAGTGGATATACAATCACAAACAAAATAAGCCTCGAACAATTGATGTTGTTATATGGATATGGATGGTGGGATCATAGTAAGCTGAATAGTTGAAGGGCAACAGGACTGGAGCATCGGCCCGGACATGCACGACGGAGGATCGGAGCGGAGGATCGGAGCGGATGAATGAACTAGCAGGGGTTAGCATGCCAACGTCCGTAAGATGCAGTAAAATATCCTGACTTGGCTTGTTCACTCTGGGTTAGAATCTTACTCTGTCAGCACATTATCTCTCAACGTAAATTAATTTTCTCCGACCTCCACGGCCATCTACTGTACTCCGTTGTTTACCTCTCATATCCGAGCCCTTTTTTCTAAATTTATTACCTATCATTCTATTTCCATTCCATGGCGGACCAGGAATCGCGTCCTACCGAGTGGGGTCCTGGTAAAACACCCCAAGGCAGAGCTCGTTTACCCTCGAGCAGACCGCGGGAAAAGCCACAGCTTTCATGCAACCTGTGTAGGAGGAGAAAGTACGTTATACTATGTCATGCACTTTGCCGTCTCTCTTTTCCGTTCTCCGCTATGACAAAAGCCCCCCCACGTGCTGACGTTTCTGTTGCAAGACTTCGATGTGACCGTCAAAGACCCTGCAGTAGCTGTGTACAACGAGAGCTCGGACTTTCGTGCACGTACGCTTCTGACAGAGTTACAAGCAATGATGCCGCACACCAGCCTCGTGTGACCACACAGGATCGCATCCGCCACCTTGAGAGTCTTGTATTTGATCTGATGCAGCAGTCTTCCTCCGTCCACCAGAATCAGCACGGAGCCTCTCCCGTCGGTAACACGCACTCCTCCTCCGCGGACACTGCGGTAACTACACCCGCCGATTACGGGAGCATGCAGTCCACGGGCGGAGGAGCGAATTACGTGGGCAGTTCCCACTGGGCTGCTGTTCTCGACGGGATTGCCGAGCTCAAAGATCACTTTGATAACGAGGAAGCGGCTCATCCTGACGTTCAGGGTGCTAACTCACCTTGTGCGGAGATGGCTGGTCCCCAGTTGCTGTATGGCTGTCCGAAGCCGGCTAACAAGGACGAGATACTTGCGTCGATCCCTGCCCGCCCGGTAGTAGACCGATTGGTCTCACGCTACTTTAATTCCTTCGAGATGTCCCCGGGTGAGCCTTGTCATCCAACTTTATCGTGTAACCGCCATGCTGACAGCTACGCCACAGCCGTACTTCACAGCGTGCAATTCCTCAAGGAGGTACGGAAACGATGCCCATCACTTTCTTGAGACTAACTAACCAATATAATCTTAGTATGAGGAATTCTGGAATGATCCTGCTGCAGTTTCGCCCCTCTGGTTGGGCCTTTTGTTCACAATCATGTGCTTGGCAACCCAATTCGAAAAGTTCCGCCTCGACCCTGGCGTCCAATCCCCTGCGGCTCTGTTCATGGAGAGAGATCTTCAGAAGATGGCGGATACATACAGGCTAAGGATTTCTCAATGCCTCGTTCTTGGCAACTATACCAAAGGGGGACCTTATGTATTGGAGACGCTCATGTTGTACATTGCGGCTGAGGTGTTTTCGAGCACTGATGCTGAGATGGACCTCTGGATCTTGATGGGGACTACGGTCCAGCTTGCCCTCCATATGGGCTATCATAGAGATCCAAAACATTTCAAGGGCATGTCATCTTTTACCGCGGAGATGCGGAGGAGAGTCTGGGCAACTGTTGTTGAGATGGATCTTGCGCTTTCTGCTCAGATGGGTCTGCCGCGGATGATCAAGCAGTGGCAGACGGATACGCAAGAACCTTCAAACCTTCAAGACAATGACTTTGGCAAGTCCACGGTTGATATGCCGCCGTCAAGGCCTGACACGGACTTGTCGCCTATTCTATATCGTCTTGTCAAGGCAAGGTTGATGACGACAGTCGGATATATCTGGGACTTTGCAGCAGATATCCGGCCGTATACATACACTGAGGTTGAAAGAATGGACAAAAAACTGGATGAAGCACGCAAGACAATCCCAGACTGTCTCAAATGGCATTCTTTCGCCCAATGCATCACAGATTCGGCTCAAATCATCATGCAAAAGGTAGTTTTGGAGACCCTCTTTTACAGAGCCAAGATTGTGCTTCACCGAAAGTTCATGTTTGGGCCCCCAGCAAACTCTGCTGACTCCAAGCGAATTGTCTTGGAATCAGCCCTCAAACTTTTAGACTACCAGCATATGCTGCAGGAAGAGACACAGCCTTTTTGTCAGCTGTATCAGGAAAGGTGGAGGGTTTCATCATTAGTCAACCATGACTTTTTGCTCGCGACAAGCATTCTCTGCTATTACCTTCAGAACACGAAACGCGAGGGCATGCAGCTTTATGAGTCAGCATCAGTGGATGAAACCATCCTGGTGTCTCTTGGAAAATCTTACGATATTTGGTTACAATCGAGTAATTCTTCAAAAGAGGCAAGAAAGGTTGTTAGAGCACTGACAGTGGTTCTTGGAGTCGGCAATACTTCAGGTACAGATTCAGGGTTCGACTCGAGTATGTCGTTCGGAGTACCTTTGGCGTATGCATCATCCAGCATCAACGATTATCACCCAGGCAAGTCAATTTGACAAGCTTCTCGCTTAGGACGTTGTATTATTATGTATGAAAGCTGACATGTGGGGTGACAGAGATTCCCAATGGCCTCGGCTCACAGTTTCCAGTGCTTGATGGCACCATGATGCCAAACTGGGCCACATTCGCAGACGATCTACTCGCTGCGCCAATGACTACCCCGAACTCAGAGTGGCAAGCAATGGATGGTAAGTTAACCTTGAGGGTCCCATGTGCTTTCAGAATTTAATAATTAGAGCTATAGAGACGGTGGATACAATGGGGTCATTGACATGGCCTTGGAACTTGCAATGACATGCATTGGGGAAAAAGTGGACAACGTCTCTTGCTGGGATGAACCTTGGGTCGCCTGGATCTTTGACTCCGTGAATTGACGAACTTGCATGTCATGAGACGGAAGAGCCACTGGCTATTGATGTCACTGCGGCTGGTGACGGCTCATCGCTGAGTGATGGAGATTTCTGGGCGGTTTTGGGGATGAACCAAAGCTTAAATAGTTTCGACCTCACCCCGTCGACTATCCAGTCACTTATGATCACGTTGCACCACCTATAACCAACAACAGCGAGGCTGGGCACTTGATGGACATATCGGAGTCATCGGAGCATGCTCCTCCACATGCAATCATGCAGCTTTCGAGTCTTATAACAAAAATCCACGAGAACTCGAGATTACTCGAAGAGAGTCCATGGTCCAATGTTCCCGACACGAAGCAGCTGCGAAACTACCCAATTGGCCGTGTATTGAGCCTATCTCAGGATTTCTGTTCCATCTTGAGCTGTATCTGGTGCAAAATTTCCATCTCCTCCGATGGTCGTTCTCCAACCTCTTCAGCAGAGATGCTTGATTATGCCGAGGTACTATCATATATCAAGACGACCCAAGACTCAAACATGGGCTCTTCAATCGCCGCTTTTATCTACATACCGACAACACTACTCGTTCTGAGCTGCTACACGTCCCTTATTAAACTGTACAGTTTGGTATTTGCCCATTTCCAGAACCATCTATCTCATCTCCCTGAAACTCCGTCTCTGTACCATTCCCAAAACAAAGCTGGCCTCTCATAGATGGGCTTGCAGCTCGGAGAACTGCCCCCACGGACGAAACCTGTACCAAGATTTGCACCGCGGTCCAAGTTCTCCTCGATGCGTTTCAATCCGTGGAAGACGTTGGTTTTCCGAGGTCCATCAGCGCTGTGAAACAGGCTAAATGTGATGTTGATGGGATGGATTCTCGTGCTGAGTTGAGTCGAACTTCGCTTTGGTCGGATTTTATGGTGCATTTTGTTTATGTTTCTGAAGCCGAACCACTTGTTGTTCACGATGCTCCGGCTCATGTCATGCCCGTTGATTGGATATCGGGTCCTAGAATGTAAACAATAATGCCTTTTATTATAGCTGCTGGGTACAAGACATGGACAAACGCAAATTGTTGATAAGAAATATGTATTAATTAGTCTTCAAAGTAAATATAGTAAATTTCCAGCTAAGATGGGAAATGGTGCCCCAGAGGAAATCCGATATCATTGCTTCCTCATAATAGACAGGCCAAAACGTCCAAGCTCGAATAGCCACGCCACTTGTTGAGAGGTGTGTGTGTATTGACTGTGGCACCAAAGCAACACAGACCATTTTTCGCCGTACAGCCGCTGCTTAACAAGTGCCACGGCATCTAATTACGGGTATATCCTTGCACTTGGACCACCACGGACCACTCATGGCACTTTTGTCCCGTCGCGCGTCCGACCGTCAAATACAGCCTGGTGGTTCCGTTAGCCCTGTCAACTTTATACCTTGACAGATGTATACTCACTGCACAGGTATAGCGATCGCATGCCAAAGGCGCGAGTCCCTAGCTAGCGCCTCATCCACTGTAGCAGCTGGACGATATCTCTGTGCTAGTTTGGGAATGGCAGTTGGATTTTTTATCCTTATTGCTTGGGGCTCTCTTTGTCAGTGTGGGAAGGTCAGTTGCTCTTTTATTCTTATTGCTTGGGGCTCTCTTTGCCAGTGTGGGAACGTTAGTAGCTTGTTTATCTTTATTGCTTGGGGCTCTCTTTGCTAGCTTCCGTCCATCAGTTGGGTTATTGCCTCCAGCGCTTGGGCGCTCTCTCTTCATCAAGGTCAAGACCTCAACTACTACGCATTCTACCCCGTTCGGTTGATCAGGTAGATAGTCTGCCTTTGCTAGTTCCGGGATATTGGTTGGATTATTGGCATCGGTTAGGGGGTCATGGCTTCTGTTATTCATGGCCTGTTAGTCTGGGCTTCTTTTGTTTGAAGGGGGGAGATTGGGCTAACGCTTGGACCGCTCCGAGAAGGAGGCACGAAAGGATGATGGACTTGATGCCCAACATTTTTGTTTTTTGGCCAGTTTCTTTGAGAGAGAGGTGTGTAATGAGTTTGGTTGGTACAGATGATTGGCTTTCTCATGAGATGTTGGCATGTGTATTTATATTCTGAGAACTGGAGTATTTCACCCATATCTCGGTTTTCGTGTTCATAATTCACAAGGGTTACATTGTAATTTCCAAGCCATAAAAGTCATACACGAAGACAGGGTGAGGCGGATAATCAGCTCCGGCCTACGGACATAATCAACCCTACACTACAAACTCAATCTTAATTTTTTTACCCGACTTCCGGTAGATCCTTCAAACTGACTTTGAAGTAATTAGAATTCCATTTCTATACCCACTTCCTGATTTTTTCTGTACAGTCGCTGTATCCTCTAACAAGACATGCACGGTTTCAATGAAGCCTCCAATGACCAACATAACTTGTTGGTTAATAGTTAATGCATACGATATCTCACCAAGGTACATCGACAATGTTTTGATTTCTTTCATTCTAAACAGTGTGAGAATTTAACAAATGTATATTGAGTCTCGGGCTTTTTAGAAGAAACCATTTTCACATTCTGCAGACTCATCATAGCATTGAAGAACGGGTCACTTTGCTCAATGTCACTGTGTCATGAGCTTTGACAACACTACTTTGTTCGGCGTATACTTGCCGCTACGGGAAATTTGCAAGTGTTTCCAATAAACAGTTCAGGGCGAACAAAAAGTTTAAATCTCCCCACCTCCTATATTTGCTATCACTTTCAATGTAACCACGGTTGAATTGCGGTCAGCTCATATTGTGTATACAAGGCAATACCGAAACGATCCATGTAATTGATCCTCTTCCTTAACGATGCTCACATGTTAATCAGTAGCCTCAGGTCATTTACCAAAGGTTACGTTGCAATGATTGCCATTGCGAGCTATAGTCTCGGTACATTTTTGGGTCAGCTTCCCAGGCTAACCATGGACTGACTACAGCACGTGGAAATACTCAACGGCGAACGGCGCCATACTCCTGGAACATCAGTTGAATATTTACATTCATACTTACCCCAATATTGACACTGCTTGTTAACTGTCTTGAGCAATTTATAAAATCAGTTAATTACCGAAGGGATCAAGGCACCACAAAGCTAGTTCCAAACATCCCTAACCAAGGTTGTAACTAAAAAAGCAGCTATGTTCTCAGATCTCAACAGAATAAAGTAAACTTTTATGCTGAGATACCTCAATGGGTTCCACGGTATCAATCAATCATCTTATCTATCCATTCTCTTTTCCAGAATTCTTGTATTTCTAGAGGAAGTCGCCTCTACTAATAGCATCATTATACAGCTCGTTACATACTCGAATCTGGAATTTGGTAAATGCATAAGTCTGATAAAAAAGATCTACCTGTTCACAAGGTAGAGAACTCAATATGTAACTTTGAGTCGGTTTCCTCAAGAGTGCCAAGTTTACCCCGCAACATCATGTCGTAGGCCCAGCCTCATCACAATACAATCGGTCGACAAAATAAAACACCAACAATTCATGAGAAGCTTAGTGGCGTTTAATCTTTACACCGCGGTTACCCAGCCTTGGCTCTCAATCATGACGTCCCACTCAGCCACAGCTCCTCAACTTCCAAGAAACACCAGATAACTGCATTGGCTCTTGACTTCTGGGCCTACGCGTTATTTCTGGGCATATTCTTGCACGCTGATTCCCTGGAAGTTCTGACTCTCGTTTAAAAGCTCTCGTTTTCTCTCCTGTAACATCTCAGCCTTTTACACTACTGTCTTTCTTCACACCCTATTTATTCGTTGTCGGAGTTCCATCACTGTCTAGCGTTTCTTCACGACTACTGCGCAATCGCAACAATGAACGTTTTAAGGAAAGTCGGAAATTTAATAGCACCACCTCCGCAGCAAGCTGAAGACGGTCGCGATCAATGGCCTTCGCGAACAGCCTACCTCCTCGCCTCGTGCGGTGGCGCTGTAGGAATGGGTAACATGTTGCGATATCCATCTCAAGTCTACAACAATCACGGCCTCCAGTGGTTCGTACCCTACCTGATGGCCGTATTCCTCCTCGCTATTCCAGCCATGGCTCTTGAGATCGCAACCGGTAATGCTTATCGCGGCGGTACCGTGGTGGCATATAATTCCATCAGTCGACGAATGAAGGGCATTGGCTTCTCTCTCAACTATGTCGGTTTTGTCGTCGTTATCTACTTCGTACCTATTCTAGCTTGGGCCATGGTGTACTTTCAGAAGTCCTTTACGAATAATCTGCCTTGGGCTGGGGATACTGAGAATTGGTTCATGTATGAAGCTGTTGGTGCTGTTGACCCTGATACCTCAGATCGTTGGGTTGTGTACCCTGGCGTTTCACTCGATGGTCGTCTCGTCGGCTGGAATGCTTTTACCTGGTTTACCGTCTGGCTCTGCATGTTTCGAGGAGTCGGTCTTACCGGACGTGTCGTTTACTTCACCATGGGTCTTCCAGTCATCATGGGCATTATCCTCATCGGCCGTGGTGTATCGCTCCCAAATGCGAGCGAGGGGATCAAGCTCTATTTCGCCAGCTGGCACAGCTCAAAGCTCGCCGGCACCAAGATTTGGCGTGATGCTGTTGGCCAGGTCTTCTTCTCAACTGGAGTCGGCTTCGGATACTATACAGCATATGCATCGTATAACCGCAAATTCGCTAACGCAGCTCAAGATGCAGTTATCATCGTTTTGTTCAACTCTTCCTTTGAAGCTCTGGTTGCCTTTGCAGTATTCGGTATTGTTGGGTATCTCGGCATGCGACCTGAAGAGACAGGTGAGATTGGAAGTTATGGACTTGGCTTCATGACATATCCCGAGGCCTTTGTGGAGATGCCTGCTTCAGGATTCTTCTCCGTCATCTTCTTCTTCACCATCATGCTACTCGGTATCAGCTCCTCCTTTGCTATGCTGGATGCCGTCATGACTCTCATCCTGGACTCCCCGTTTGCGAGAAAATGGAGCCGTCCTTGGGTTGCCACCACCATGGTTACGATTTGCTTCCTCCTTTCACTTCCTCACTGCACACAATTTGGTTACTATTTCATGGATGGAATCGACCGATGGATCAACAACATTGGTCTCGTCTTTGTCGTTTGGGCCGAATGCGTTGGTGCAACTACCTTGTATCGATTTGAGGATGTTGTTGGCCAGGTTGGAATGCCTTCTTTCGCCTCTTACAACGTCGGATTTCTGGGAGGCCAACTTTTTGGCATCATTATTGGTCACACTGCGACTCCATGGGCTGGTGCGATCGCTGGTTTCGGTCTCTACTTGGTTGGTCTTGCTGCCTCGTTAATTCTCGCAAACACACCAGATGCCCCTGGCGCACCAAGGTTGATGTCCAAGAACAAACTCATGTCGGTCTTTTACTACAATGCCTTTTACTCTGTAAGTCTTCCATTACATAGGCCGGAGAACCTGACTAACCTGTTCACTGCAGGGCAACCAGCTTAGACACGATCTCAACTCGGTTATCGGCAACGGTAAGAACTGGTCCCTCCCATTTCTCTGGGCACCAATGCTACGGTACGTCTCCGGACCTATCCTCGCCATCATTTTCAGCTTGGCCTACCCCAGCTTCGAAGAGGTCAAGAACGACCTCCTGTACATCGTTGGCTTCATCGTCGCTCATCTTTTGCTTGTCTGGGTTGTGATTGGTTTTGTCTTTCCAAGATGGTTCAATGTGTTTGTCATCCCTGAGCGTCGTGATGATTGGAAGCAGCCTTATGCTCCGAATGTGCTTCGAGATACATCTGAGGGTGATGAGGCTAGTAAAGCAGAGAGTGGTATGTCTGGTGGAGATGCCAACGGGTCAAACGAAGGGGTGAAGGTGTGATGTCTAGATGTGAACATGTACTATATTCATTGGGGCTGTGAGCGAAATCTTTTCTTCGCGTGATTTATAGGACCTTGATGGTGATAGCCTCATATTTCCTCCTCCATTTTAACTTTTAACCAGCAGCGCCAAGATCCCGATGCCCGGCAGCATTTCTGTTATATTATCTGCCAAGATGCTCCGACTCGTGGAAAGTTATCCTTATCGACATGGATATCCCTGTGCATAAGAAACTTTACGCACATCGGCGCAATGAACCGAATTGATAAGTGTCCGAAGTCGGGGATTCTTTACCTACCTATTTGAGCCAAAGCTCTCCACGTCTCATCTCTTATCTCGAGATTACGGATACCTTGCCATGCGCTAACAATAAGCTTCTTTTTTCTTTTTAACTCTAATCAACATTTATCCAGAAGACTTTTATAAATACAGTTAACTCGTTGCTTGGCGGTGACATGGTCACGGTAACATCGAGAGGGATTTTCTTGCACTATTACCAATTATTATGATAGGCTTTGACTACTGTTGAATAAAACAGCCACAAATAAATGCGAAATCCGACTGTGATATCTCGGGATCCATTATTAGACCCGGATCGTGAGATAAGACTGTCAGCCCATGAAGCTATTTAAACATGATATCTCCCTTTAGTTGAGGCTCTTCGTCGCAATTGACAAGGCCATCTCAATCTGTACTCAACATGAGAAATTCCGCCTTCTTGTGGACTCTGGTGGGCAGTCTCGGGTCCTCTGTTGTAGCAGTGCCCTTCAACTCACCCACCGTCACGTTTGTTTCTCCCTCAAAGGTCAGCCCTGGCAGCGCACAAAACGTCGTTGTTGAATACTCCGGCGATGTTGACGGGCAATTGACTTTGACTTACGGTGCATGCAATGGCGATGCGACTATCTCAGAGGCTCAGCATCGCATTGGTTCCACACATATCGGTGAGCATCCTCTGGCGGAGCGTCATTTGGATCACCAGAATCAGCGGCCAACACGATTTGTCTGGCTGGCCCCAGAGGGATTGTCTGGAGGCTGTCTCAGTGCGTTCCTAAACGATGAGCTGATCGGGCAATCTGATGAACTCGCTATTGTAAAACGACTGGCCCGTCGAAGCGAGAAGAAGTCCTCATTTGCAGATGTTGCTGGCGATGATGGTATGTGGTTTGATGGCGTTGCCTATCTCAAACAGAAGCAGCCTGATGATGTTTTTGTTACTGCGACAAAGAACAAGACTTTTGGCATTCTGGGTGGTGGGATCTCTGGGCTTATGTCTTCAGTAAGTTGAACCTCACCAAGACGATATGTACGAAACTAACCAACGGCTCTCAGCTCATCCTCGACTCTGTCGGAATCCACAACTGGAAGATTCTCGAGTCCTCTGAACGAATCGGAGGGCGCATTAGAACTGTCTATCTGAATGGCACCTCGCCTGAAGACGGCCAGTACCATGAACTCGGGCCTATGCGGTTCCCATATGAACTCACCGACTCAGAAACCAACGAGACTTTCCCATTCATGGACCAAAGGATGATCTTCCAACTTGCCGACGTTCTTAATGGAATGAACGCAGGCAACAATTCACTCCAAGTCAAGTTCTGGGATTGGGTTCAAAGCTCGCCCAATACACCTGTCAATACACCTTTCCGACGTCCTGACGGAACGGTGCCTACCAAGGCTGAAGTAGCCAACAATCCGGCGTACTTCGACCCCGCTGTTTACCACAATACGACAGCTGCAGAGGAAGCCATCGAGGCATTGGATGACTTCAAAGGCCTTACTCCAGAGCGCATCCGTATGTATGCCTCGAATATCTTCAAAGCTTACAAACAGGCAAAGGAAGATGGTGCATTCGACTATTCCGAAGTATCCTACCTTCGAGACGTGATCAAGGCAGACCTCAACACCACAGACGAAGTCTCGCCCTCTCATATTTACTGGCCTATGTGGGAATACGAGACTGTTTACTTCTTGGCTAGCAAATGGGTCACCATCAAAGGTGGGCTCAGCAGATTACCAGCCGCTTTTGAGCCTCACATGAATGGCCGAGTTCAATACAACGCCAAAGTCAACGGTCTCCAGTACAACAAGAACAAGACTCTTTCTGTGTCTTGGAAACCAACTGGCTCAGAGCCTTTCAGCACACCAAACAACATTGAGAATTTCGATTATGTACTCAACAGCGTACCACTCAACCTGATGAAGTTCTGGAAGATGCCGCGATACTCAAGCCTTCTCAAGCGCGCCATTGACAGAACTCTCTATGCCAATGCTTGCAAGGTCGTTGTTCAGTTCAAGACACGATTCTGGGAACACCTTGGGCAACCTATCCTAGGCGGCTGCACTCGTCTTACAACACCCCAGCTAGGACAGGTCTGCTATCCCTCATGGCACATCAACTCCACAGGACCAGGAACACTTCTGGCCTCATATCTCTCCGACTACGAGGCTACAGCTGCTTGCGCAATGTCAGAAGAAGAACATCTAGCATACATCAAGAACTCTCTCATTGAAGTCCACGGCGATATTGTTGAGGAGAATTGGACGGGCAATTGGGCCCGACAATGCTGGGAGCAGGAAGAGCATCATGCTGGTGCGTTTACTATGCAGATTTTTGGACAACAGCATTTATATCTGCCTGCTTTTTACCAAACAGAGTTCAATACTGTTTTCATTGGAGAGGCGGCGACTTTTACGCATACTTGGATTTTTAGTGCGCTTGAGAGTGCAGTGAGGGGAAGTGTGCAGTTGTTGTTGGACTTGGGGCTTGTTGATGAGGCGAAGCAGGTTACTGAGACATGGATGGCTCGGTGGATAGATGTCTAGGTAACAAAGACGTTATCCATTCCGTTCGATTTATCTAGTAGCGATAAAGGATCGGTTAACGAAGATATTGCTGTTGCAGTTGTATGCTGATCTCCAGTATCTTAAATGATTTCGCTGGTCTTATCGCGGATCGTCGCTCAATCTCCACCATGGTACCCTGCTGGGTGATGTAAAATACCCAAGTAGCCAATGGGCTATTTCACCGAATTTTGAGCCGCTCTGCATTGCACAAGCGCTGACAGAACGCGTAAGTTCCCGGTGATCTACAGCGCAATCTTATCTCCGTCGATGAGCACCGTGTGTTGCTGTCGCACTCAAAGTTCAAGTCGCGATTATTGTTCAAAAGGTTTCACAAAGCCAAAGATGGTAATGGTCTTATATCAAAGTTGTGTATTCATGCTAGACTACTAGAGTCATGGGAGTATCTAAAAGTTCATAGCTACAATCGTAGCGTCTATAGATGCGTCAAATCATGATAATAAGCAAAGTTCCAGCAAGCCAGAACAAAATGTCGAAAGCCAGTTCGACCTTAGACGGCGTCAGTCATGACTCCGTTTTCGCGCTCAGACTCGGAGTGAGACACCTTGATGTCATCATCACTGCCGAAGCCATACTCGCGAGCCTTCTCGTGAACCTCGTGGTCCTCCATACGGGGAAGCTGCTTAGCAGCGGTCACGTAGCTCATCTTCTCAGTGTAACCCTTGGCGAAGATCAGATCAATCTCCTCAAGAGATCGACCAGAAGTCTCGGGGTAGAAGAAGTAGATGATGGGGAAGAAGAGAGCGTTCATGGCAGCGAAGAAAGCGTAGGTGCCCCAACCGTTGGTACCAGTGCCATGAATCATGACGGGGGTGATCATGACGATGAAGAAGTTCCAGAGCCAGTTAGAGACAGTGGAGGTGGCGTTAGCCTTCGCTCGGGTCTTGAGAGGGTTGATCTCTGCGGGGTAGAGCCAAGGGAGGGGCAGCCAAGTAGCACCAAAGAAAGCGATGTAAGTGAAGAGACCGACGGCAGCACCCTTGGAAGCAGAAGCAGTACCAGGGATAAGAGCGCCGAAGGAGAGGATCATGGACAAGCACTGGCCGACGGTACCAATGAGGAAGAGCTTGCGGCGACCGACGCGCTCAACAGCGAACCAAGAAGTCGTGGCGAAGATGGAGTAGATGATCATGTTGACACCACCGAGAAGGAGAGCCAGGTTGTGATCGGTACCGATGGACTTCTGGAACAGAATGGGGAAGTAGTAGATGACAGCGTTGCAACCGGAGAGCTGCTGCATCATCTGAGAAGAGGCACCGAGAATGAGACGTCGGAAGTGCTGAGTCTTGCCGCCGGTGAAGAGAGCAGAGAAGGGAGTCTTGCCGCCCTTGTGGCCAGCAGCAGCGATAGCCTTCTCGATGGTAGCCATCTGGGTCACGACTTCGGGGGCGTCACGAGGCTGGCCGTTGAGACCTGCCAAAATCGTTGCTGCTTCATCGCGACGTCCATGGGTGAGGAGCCAGCGAGGAGACTCGGGGAGCTTGAGCATCATAACGAGAACGATACCGGCAAAGACACACTGGAAGGCGATGGGGAATCGCCAGACAAAGGGAGCGGGACCATAGGTACAGCCGTAGTCGATCCAGTAGGCAATCAACGTTCCGATAGCGACGTTACCGCCTTCAATGCAGATGAGCTTGCCACGGTTGTGAGACTCACTGCACTCGGCCTGGTAGGTAGGGATAGTCGACGTGTTGACTGCGAATGTTAGGTTCTGTTGCACCAGGTAGCTGTAATGACGAGATTACTTACTTCCGTTTCCGATACCGGTGATACATCTTCCAATGATGAATTGAGCCGTAGCACCACCGCTTGGAGGAACAGCAGCGATCTGGATAATGACACCAATGATCATAACAAAAGCACCGAGGAAGATAGACTTGCGACGACCGAGACGGTCACCAAAGTTGAGAATGAAGAGAGCACCGAGGAAGCAGCCGACAGCGTAGATGGATACGACGAAACCCTCGTATGTCTCATCAAGAACCTGGGGGAAGTCGTCTGTGAAAGCGGGAGCTGAGATGATACCAGACATGACACCTTGATCTACATGAAACAAACCCATTAGTCTCTGTCAAAAAGCACGGATTCCCCATGGAGAGAAGACTTACCATAACCGAAGAGAAGGAAATCTGTGGTAGCGACTATAGTGATGAGTCTTTGAAGACCCTTACCGGTCTTGCCCCAGTAGTGCGGCACACCATGCTCGTTATCGACGTGAACCATGATGACTGATTTATAAAAAAGACCAGCTCTTAGGTTTCTTGATGTTGATACAAAACAAAATCTCAACTAAAGTTGGGGAGATTTACAATCCTTATAAGGACATTCAGCAACAACAGTGCCAAGTAAAATCTGGAGTCTACGTGGATCACTTTAACAAAGAATAACCCACAGTACCCAATGTTTTTTCATGTCACGGCACGGTGGAGCATAATACTTTGTATGCAACTTGATAAGCCGAGAGCAAATGACTCGAAAAAAACTTGGCACGCGTGAGAAAACTTGGAGTATGATGAGGAGAAAGGGGTCCCTTGAACCGATAACCTTAGATAAACGCACGTGAAGGGTCGCCTCCCAAAAAAACATGAAGAGATTTTTTTACTATCTAACCCAAAACTTATCGCGAATAACGTCACTTGGCCAAACGGGAACAAACGCTAGCTCAGGGGCCCCCGCTTACGTACAATGGGTCTAATAACAAACAAAGTAAGCAATCATCGTAGTGACAAAAGACAGAGACACACTAGAAAATAGTTGAAAATTTTTAAATATGGGTAAATGACGTTTGAAGGGGTTTGGCGACATGGATACGTCATAGGTGTTGGTGATCTTCACAATTTCCTCTTTGGGACGAGGACCCTTGAATCAAGAGTCTCCATCCCTCGGCTCTTTATCCCTGTACAAGGTGTGTACCATTACATGACTAGATTATCCTCGTACGAGTTGGAGAATGACGATTTTTTTGGTGTGTGGTCGAGTACACCGCATTAATATGTTTTGAGGAAAGTCTTTAGATAGAGTTGACCATCACTAAGGGATCGTCAAGATATGATCGACATTGTTTGGTGGTGATGCCATCACATCACCCCCTTACAAAAAAACAAACATAACCGAAATGAACACGGAGTAAGATCTTGCGGAGTTCATCTCCTCTCCAGACTTTCAAAAAAGCCCCGAGAATAACCATATCTTCCGGAGTACAGTGGAAGCTCCTCCTTTTTCTCCAAGTTCAATTTTGTGTGTTTTTCCCCTCACCCGCGCCGAGAATAATTGGGGAATAGTGCCGAGGTGTGTGGAGATTTAGTGGATAAGGTTTGGATAAGATTTCTACGCTAAACGTCATAACAACACCTGTAATCTCGGAGCCGTTCAATGGGGAATTCCGTCACTTTTTCTTTGGCGTGGCAAACGGTATCGGGTAGGTTAGCGCATAAGTGTTCTTCAAGACGTCAGGTTTGCCTTGTGAGGCTATTGCCACTGTCTATCTGGAAGGAATAAAAATTCTAGAAGATTTTTTAATTCTACTGTGTTCTTTATGGCTTAGAAACTTTAAAGTACCGTGGCAAGCATGGCAAGGCATGGTTGAATCATTGCTATCGCAGTGCATTTGTCAACAGCTGAATATCTGAGACTTTACATGTGACAAACATTCCAGTAACAAATCATATCAAAAGAAAAAGAGAAAAAAAAGACCAAATATTGCTCAAAGCACAAATAAAGTAAAATTAACTCAACAATAAGCACGCTGATCTCATGCTTCATCCCAGGAATGCCTAGAGCGATTGTCATCACGAGCTGTCTACAGGACCCTCATCGGTTATACAAATTGGGTCTTCCGTGGATATCTTGGCTTTTTGATCTTCAGTTTTCTCCAGTGTTTTATTGTGATGAAAAGTGGTCAGGAAGGACATTATTACTATAGCTGTATAAGCATTACTTGGCGTGATTATCCCATGCGGAAAGATTGTTGCTGTTGGTTGAAGGAAAGCGGAGGTTATCCATCACCTTATTGTGACGATGGAGCTGGGATTTCCCCGTAAACTTGGCAAGCGAGGCATGGAGAAACCCCGAGCTGTGAAAACCTGGAGCAACACAGGCAGTATTGGCAATGCGGTGAGTTTTGGCATCGAACCGACAGTCTCTAGGGTATCTTGGAGTAGTAACGAGACGGACGGGTGAGGCGCGTAACGCGTCGTGCCGCGTGTCCCAATAAAGCTAGCTAGCTGCCTTCAACATCACCAGGGTCTTCTTCCAATTCGCATCCCAATCCTGACATCTCAGCAATCACTGCACATCCCAAGATAAGCTTAACAATAACCAACAAATACCCTGTTCAATAAATTGACTTATGCGCGTTTATCGACTTTAAAAAACAATTCGGGCTGTTGATCTGTTCCTCTCACAAGATCAACGTGCCTCATTACCCCATCAGGAAACTCTCCTTGTTCACACATGGTCGTTAAAATCTTCATGATTGGGTCGCATCCTGAGACGATATTGACTCAGTTAAACCAACGCCAAGAGAACATCAGGAAAGATAACTCCGAGACTCTGAATAAAATGGGTATCAGCATTAATAACTCTCCGTGTTCCCATGTTCCCTCTCGGGCCAAGACTTGTTCCGTCCCTCTTGATCCACAACCCTACAGATCCCGCGGTTGGCCTCGTTGCTTATCTTTCTTGGCTGGCCTTGGAAGAAGTTTGAGAATGGTAAGCCGACGTTGGAATCCTTTATGCAGCTCCGTAAACTGAGTTGATACGACCCCGCGAAAGGCGACAAAGTTTATTCTGATGCAGGAGCTGCGAAGATCAATAATACCTACAGGGAACGGACCTCCGACTGCAAATCTCGGCGATTGAAGTTGGCAAGGATTGACGTTGCCTCGGAGAGTTTATCTTGGCGCAGGAATATCGAAAGCGACCGAAAACAACTCACCAGTCCCATGGGGAGAAAGGATTACCCCGACATGGCGGACATCTGGCCAACTCCAAAAACCTAATTTTGACAACAGCTATGGACAAAGCTTTGAATAGTTTGAGTGGGGAATTCAACGGTCACATACATCAATCAGTTTAGTCTGAGACCCTTGAGCCCCCAAATAATAGATGCACCGCATGGTTGGTACTGGAAAAGAGTTTCAACGACGTTTTCTGAGCGAGCTGATACCGTCCTAAGACCATAGAGCGCATAACATGCTTACTGACACAGAATCGCACTCATTTCTTCTTCGCAACCCAGACAATAGCCCGATGCAGAGTTCCCATGAACCATGAGTCCCGATATGCCTCGTCAAAATGTCCAAGTGCCGTGTAGTACACTCTTCCTTTTCCGACCGTCTGGGTCCACGACAACGGGAAACCAGCTGATTCATTGCTCTTCTCATCATCAATATGCCTCGAAAGCAAGACGGTACGTCCTTTAGCTAGACGAGGGTGAGATTTAAAAGTATACACCTCGTCAAACCATGGAAAATGCTTCGCTAGAAGAGACTCTGTCTTGACAGGACAAGCAAGTGCTGAGTCTGGCGCCGAGTCTGGACCTGGAAGAGACTCATAGCGATTGATGTAGTGTTCAGGGCTTTCGACAGCGAGAGTTATCCATTCTGGTGGTGGATGGCCGTTAAACACCTCACCCAGGATCTTGGTGTACTTTGCATTTGTAGGCATGCCGCATGAAGCAGCATGAATGCCGACAACCCCACCGCCATTCTCGACAAACTTTGATAAAGAATCGACTTCACCCTCTGTTAGAAAGTCGCCTGTGTTATGGCCGAGAGCAATGACATCGAAATCAGAAATAGAGAGTAGGTCATTTGAGTCTTCAGTAGCTTTTATTTCGAACGGGAGTGACTTGAAGGCTGAGATGAGCGCGGGTATGCAATCGTGACGATAATCACAGGTCTTGGTGACTAATAGCACTCTAATAAAATCAGGTGTTGTAGATGCCATTATGTTTATGAGTCATTAGATCCGATGATTATTGGGACAAACTCATTTCACATCACGTCTGGAGTATCGAGTCGAGAATAGTGTTGACGAATGAGATGATGCAATTATGCGGTTAGTCATGAATTTTGGTCGCTGTGGTTGGATCGGGTGAACTATAGCCCGGCTGGCGGCGAGTTTCACTATCAGAATCCTCGAGTTTTCTCGCTCACAATGACGAAATATTGAGGATAAAAACTTTTGTGTATTAGATAGTTAGAAGCGAGTTAGAGCGCTGTTTATTATATGCGGATTTGATGATAAGCTACACCGGTAAAGGTGAGGATGTGTTCTTGATATGTACATAGAGATAGTGAGGGAGAAGATGGCAGTCAAATCACCTGACGATGCGCTCTGGAAAGAAACGGCAATGTAAATAAAAGGTAATATAAGAATGTCTATTGCAAAAAGATTCAGTTCTATATGCGATGTCTAAGTGTAAATTAATTCTAATGCAAGGTCATCATCAAGCCTCGATACCCATCTATAGGCGGCTAGTGAATGGGTTGGCCCTGATGGTAGCTCCCTGGCCAAAGATTTCGGGATGGTCAGCCTTGATCATATCGGCACCCTGAGAAACAAGTCAGCTAAGCTATCAGAAAGAGGTAAAAGAATCTTACCTTTTCTCCAATCATGTAGACAGAGTTTTGAATGCGGCAATCAGGAATGACAGGGATGACGGAAGCATCAGCAATGCGAAGGTTCTTGACTCCGTGGACCCGAAGACGAGAGTCAACAACACCCTGCTGGATATTCTTGGAGAGACGTGCAGTACCACAAGGATCTGAAACAAATGTTAGTCTATAGTCTGCAAGTTTGTAGAGTTGACTTACGGAAACCAGTTTGGCTACGATCAAGCACAGCCCTCTTCATCTCCTCATCAGACTCAAGGGGCATTCGCCAAGGATACTCGCCAAGAACAACATCCTTGAAGCCCTTGCCAGTGGTGAGAACGTCATATGTCCAGCGGACACCCTCGCGCATAGCAAGGATATCAAGATCGTTGCCAAAGAAGTTGAGGTTAATGTTAGGCTGGACCAAAGGATCGCTGCTGTTCAGAGTAACTTGACCTTCAGACAGTGGGCGTAGAAGATCGACAATGACGGTCATGTAATTGCCCTTTTCAGGAACAGGGTAGTGCCATTGGAAGGCAGTGCTGAACATGCCGACGAAATCGAGTTCGAAGTGAGGTTGGCCCTTGGGACCGAAGGGGTCGAGACCGCCGTTTGCAGCCTTGGCTTCACGGTAGGACTGATGCCTCTCGAGACGCTCATCGATGCGAGGAAAGCCGACAAGTTCAAGAAGACCAGAGCCGACAGGACCAGTCTTGTCGCGGTTATACTGATCAATGGCGGCGCTGTTGGCAACACCATGTCGAAGAATGTAGTCCTCCATACCAAATCCATCCTTGACTTGAAGAACGAATGGCACAATAGGGTGATCAAGAAGATGCTGACCAACGTGAGGAGAGTCAAGCTTGACGTTAATACCGTTCTTCTTGAGTTCCTCAGCAGGACCAACACCAGAAAGCATGAGAAGCTTGGGAGTCTCAAAAACACCCTGAGACAGGATGACTTCCTTGCTGGCAAAGACACTGAGTTCTCCCTTGGTAGCTGGGTTGATGACAGTGACACCGAGACAAGTGTTGGTGCGAGGATCAATGATCAGTTCCTTGGACTGAACGCCATAGAGGATATTGACATTGGGCTTATTCTTGAGGTACAAGAAACTACCCTGTCGCTGACCCCCATGGATAGTATCAACACAATGCGTAAGACCCCTCATCTCACCATCGTAAATATTCTCCGTGAGAACTTCACCCTTGGAAACCCAAGCTTCAGTCAAAGCATCACGCCAAGGCTGCATCTCGGGAACAAGATCAGCATGCGCAATCTGAATAGGACCCCCGGTACCAATCTTCTTAAGCTCAGAAGGATAAAGCTTCTCGTCATCATGATAAGTAGCACACTTGCGAAGATACTCAACACAACCGTCCCAATTCCAATCAGATCCACCGAACGCCTCCCAATCGTCAAAAGTAGGCTTTGAACCAGGGATCCAGGTGAAGTAGTTGGCGCAGGATGAACCACCGAGGACTTTTCCACGGGTATTGGGCTTTTCAATGCGCTCATAGTCGTCGCGCTTGATCATGGTGGATTTGTAGGCCCAGTCATGCTTGCTGCCGCGGAGGTTGAAGGCTTTGGAGGGAGTGGTGATTTCGGGGATTTGTTGGGGGTTGGGAATGCCGGCTTCGATGATGAGAATGCGGACGTGAGGGTTTTCGGCGAGACGGCCGGCTACAGTGTTGCCTGCTGTGCCACCGCCGACGATGATGAAGTCGTATTCATTTCCGTTTGCGACAAAAGCCATTGATTTTGAGGATGAGTTGTGAGGTAGTTGAGGAGATGATGATTCAAATCAAGGGACTGATGTTGAAGAGGGAGGGGAGTTTGGTAGTAGTTGAGATGTTTGTAAGTGAAGTCTGAGTGATTGATGTATTGCAAAAAAGACAAGAACCCTTCAGAAGCCATGATATTTATATCCTCCATTGCCCGATGTCGTCACTGAACAAATTCTTGATGCCAAAGATGGAGATTCTCGACATACGCGTCTTGCGGGATCAAAGATGCCGACAATTCTGATGCAACGTTGATGCTTGAAACGATTCGGATCTCTCGGTATAGATGCAATGACGTATTCCCCATACGAAAACTCCAGCATATTCGAGGCACAGTCAAGCCCTAAAATAGCGAAACACCGCAAATAAGCAGCAAATACCGCAGAAATCTCGTATATCTGCAATCTGACAAATGCCGAGTCAGCTCCGGTGTCCATTTCGGCAATAGTCTAGAACCTGTTCCCTCGGGGTCCAGTTTTAGCGGCTCATCGGCAGCGTGTGTACTAACTGTAAGCAGTAATACCACCGGGAATACCGAGTCCACTTTCAAACTTATAGATTAGAAAAGTATTTGCTGTGATTGGGCTTGCGAGGGGTATTTCTCACGATAACCTCTATCTTATCGAAATCTTGCGAAATCAAGGCCCGCAAGATGAGATCCATTCTTATCTATCGGAGGTCCCTCGGCATTCAAGATGCGGTAATTTGACGTGGAAAATTTATCTTAAGACTGGGATTTCCTCGCTTTCTTTCTCGTCATTGAAACTATTCTCCATCTTCATTCTGTTCAATTGCCAGTCTTTGAAATGTCTAACCCTGTGTATACTCTGACTGAGGGTGAGATCAGATGTCATGTCTTCACAGTTGCATTCTAACTTGTGTAGGTCAACCTGTTCGGGATCCCTCCGTGAGCACTACCTTGCCCGTGTTCGGCGGCGGTGGTCTCACAACACTTGGTGATACCCTTCTCCTCGAGACTTTGGCTCATTTCAGCCGAGAGCGCATTCCTGAGCGGTACATCCCCATTAGATTGCTTCCGACCGGGTTAAAATTGAGGACTTTGACTAATAATTACCTTGTAGAGTCGTCCACGCCAAAGCTGCTGGTGCATGGGGTGAATTCGAGGTCACAAACCCCGAGATCGCTCAATTGACCTGCGCCAAGTTCCTCGACACCGCTGGAAAGAAGACTCAAGTTCTTTTCCGTCTCAGCACTACTGGCGGTGAGAAGGGCAGCGCTGATACTGTTCGCGATGTTCGAGGCTTCTCTGTCAAGTTTTTCACAGAGGAAGGAAACTATGATATTGTCGGGAATCATGTTGTAAGTACAGATTTTTGGTGATTGATGTTGCTTCTGTTGCTAACATGTTTAGCCCGTTTTCTTCGTCCGTGATCCTATGCGGTTCCCCTCACTGAACCGAAGTCACAAGAGACATCCCGCTACCAACCGACCTGATGCCACCATGGTAAGTTACCAGCATTGAATGGATGACTGCATGATCTAATGAACTTAGTTCTGGGACTTTCACGTCAACCAACCCGAGAGTGTCCACACTTTGATGCATCTCTTTGGTAGCCGCGGTCTCCCAGACTCTATTCGCCGAGTCACCGGTTTCGGTGTTCACACCTTCAAGCTCATCGACAGCTCTGGTCGTCCTCGATACTGCAAATTCCACTTCCGTCCTGAGACTGGCCACACCAGCTTCGCTACAGCCGAGGAAGCCGAGAAGAAGGCTGGTGCCAACGCTGACTACCATACTGAAGACCTCTGGGATGCTATTGCCCGCGGAGAGTATCCTGTTTGGAAGTTGTATGTTCAGATCATGGAGCCTGAGAGGGCTGAGACTTTTGGTCGGGCTTTGTTCGATATTACCAAGATTTGGTCTCATAAGGAGTTTCCTTTGATTGAGGTTGGAAAGATGACCTTGAACAAGAACGTGAGTATCCAAGCTGGAACGTTAAAATGAGTCGAGTACTGACAGAGTCTAGCCTGAGAACTACTTTGCCGAGATTGAGCAAGCTGCCTTCTCACCCTCCAACTTGGTCCCTGGTATTACCTTTACGCCTGATCCCAGTAAGCCACCCAATCGATAACTATATCTGCACGTTGACATTCTAATCGCCTGCAGTGCTACAAGCTCGCATGTTTGCCTACCCCGACGCCCAGCGCTACCGTCTGGGCTCTAACTATGTCCAACTCCCTCCTAACCGCCCTATTGCCCCTGTCTATGCTCCTTACATCCGCGACGGTATCACCACCACCAAGAACTACGGCGGTGACTCTAACTACGTCCGAAGTACTCTCAGCCCTGGCGTCACCACCCAGTCCATCACTCAGATCTCACACCACGAGCGCATTGCTGCTAATGCACTTCTTGGTCTGAATGAGATTCCCGTCGATGACGAGGACTTTGTTCAACCTCGGGACCTCTGGAGGAGAGTCTTTGATGACGCTGAGAAGGAGAAGTTTGTTGGTAATGTTGTTGGAAGCTTGGCTGGTACACCTGCGCCTTTGAGGGAAGCTGTTGTTGCTATGTTTAGCAAGGTTGATGGCGAGATTGGTCAGCGAATGATGGCTAAGATCAAAGAGGATGCTACACATCTCTAGACTTTGAGCATAAAAAAGAGTGCGGGATAAACATAATGAGATAGACCACTCAAATTTCAGATAGACCAGCGATAGACGTACCAACTGTTTAGAATAGATCTCTTTACCGAGTGTTCTCGGCGAACTTCAGGTATTGCGGGATTGTTCGAGGAAGGGTTCAATACCATGATTAGTACCCATTGCCTTCAGTATAAAATGCTTGCCGCCCAAGGCTTTGACTGTATAAAGAACAATTATGTAAAAAGAAGGCTGAAAAAGAAACATGGCTATGACAACAGGTTACTGTACCTTTTTCTTTTACTTTTGTTAAGAACATGAGGACTACTTGAGTGGTTCGCAATTGCATCAGTTGTACTGATGGCTTCTGCCAATGTATCACGCCGTAGAACTTGTGTCAAGTCCATCATTCGTACAGAACAGCGGGCCGCGACTCTCGCCAACTCGAGGCCCAACTCAATGCTACCATGCATCTCTTTGAGAGATGGGGTGATGGTGTTGGTATCAGCAAGGGACAACTCTCGGAAAATCATCATACGGATTTGGATAACCCACGTACCTATGCAGTGGTCCAGGGTTTACTCAACAGCATCAGGGATTTCTCGACAGTGCCAATTGATTCCCCAAATCCCAAGGCTCTTCAGAAAACCCCGTCATTCTCACTGCCAGGCGAGCTATCTTCGCATAATTCCAAGATATCCAGATGACAGAAGACTACATGGGCGTTACGTGGGAAACTAAAACAGACGAGCCATATCCAAGCCCTTGCGAGCCTCGTATCTGATCTCTATAGTGTCGTCCCTCCCGGGAGTACAAGTTCCACGAGCCCGAAAGCCTCATCACGAAGTCAAAGCTTCAAGGAATCATCCATTAGCTCGGTCGAACAACCATATGCTGTAGAGATTCGAGATCAAGCTAATGATAGGCACGTCTCAAATAATCGACGACCCTGACATTTGGGGTGCGACTCCTCTATCAATGGCTGCCAGATTTGGCCATCTTGCCATCGTGAGAGCTCTTCTAGGCACCAGGGTCGTCAATGCTGAATCTTGTGACAAGTTTGGTCGGAAAGTGGCATGGTGGGCAACGAGTCAGGGTCTCGATGAAGTTGCGAGCCTTCTAGCTGGAGATGATAACAACCAAGATCTGGAATCCGAAGATGAGGACTATATCCAAGAAGACAGGGTCAGATACAACCCCGCTTACTGCGATATATGCTGGCTATCTCTTTTTTGGAAAGACTTTGTTCATTGCGGGACCTGTAATGGCGGAAACTTTGACATATGCTTAGCTTGTGCAGAGCTGGGAGGTCATTGCTTGGATAAATCTCACGAATTAGTTCCAGCTGAGGTAGCAGGATTAACCTGGCATATAAGGGAGTAATCCCAATAGATAAGATTAAGGTTCTAAGCAGACATGGAGACCATAGTAGTAAAGATACTCGGTATTTTAAAGCTTAGGGATGTGTTGAATAAATACTTATCAGGTTTCTGCTAGTTGGACTGTCACCTGTCGTCTCCAAGAGATTTGATTCGCTGGCCATGCGGCTTTTGTTGGTCCTGAAGCTTGATGGTTGTGGAGAATTCGACATGCCATTACTGCATGAAAAAGAGAAAGAGAAACAGACAAGGAGACAGTAGCGGTGCAGAAATACTGGTATCTTGGATGGTTTTTCTAAGATCAGGCCAGTCGGCTTAGCATTCAATATGCCGGAGTGCGGCGCGGTATTATCGTAGTTCTAGAAATAATCATGTGATAACGTCTTTATTGAGATATAAATACTGCTCGGCGAAGTCGACTTTGTTTGCTGCTCACTGACAATTCATCTGTAAAGTCTTGACCGCATTCGCAATACTGCCTTTGTCATCACCAGGCCCCCTCTCCTATTGTCTAAATATGAAACTCGGTACAACTCCAGTTATTCATCGCTATTAAGTTCTTCCAACGATCTAATGAATGGGCCTAGTATTCTCCCTCGCAGCCTTCTTCCTTGGCAACATGGCCAGTGCCAACTACACTGTTGACATCCCAGAAGATGCCGTTTGGGTCACCAACTGGGACGAACTACACGCTGCCCCCAGATTCGAGGGAGTTCTTCTTCCCAAATACGGAGGATTTGTCATTGAGGTTGACGAAAAGATCGTCTTGGCAACGGATGAACAAATGAGCAAGGAGGTATTCGATTTACTCACGGATTTGGAGAACAATGACCCAAAGACTGGAGACGAGCAACAAACTCCGAACAAGAGAGATGCCGAGATTCGAGGTCTTAGAAATAAATGTTCTCATCCTCCTTGCTTTGGTCCGGGGCTTTGCTCCCAGTACTCTCATTGTCATGTCTGTGCTGGACTTACTGGTGTGGTTTTCAAGCGTGGTCGATGCATTTGAGCTCTTGAGTATGTATCCACATGCTTTGCTGCAATCGAGAGCTTTGGCGGAAAGTGTAGCTGCAAATGGAAACGCTTTGGGACAGTTCAACTAGGATTAGACTGAAAGAGGATGTTAAATACGAGGGAACTTTTGAGAACACTCCACCAAACTGAAGTCATTACGTTATAGCTTATCAGATCGCACCATGTTTTTTTTATTTGTTGGTTGAACCAACAGCAAGGATAAAAAGGCAATCATCACATGTCGCCCCCAATTACTCTGCATGATCCCATGATGAGTGATAAGACTAATCCCACCAACCGAGTCTAGACTCTCCATGAACTTCTTCCAGCCCAAACTTTCACTTCTCCTTTTTCTTCTCTCTAGCATCTTATCAAGGATGTCTCAACCGAATACAAAGTCTCAAAAGCCAGCCGAGGTTGAAGCAACATGCTGTAGCAGCGAAGGCATCGCCTACAAAGACCTCTCACCCGAGCAGAAAGAAATAAGCGACATTTTATGCAACATGGATCGCGATCCTGACCTAATGGGCTGCGCTGACCTCGGCAAAGACGGAGTTTTCCGATTCATAGACGCTAACAGCAACATTCACTACGCTGTTCCTCTAAGACCTGCCTTAATTAAAGCTCTTCTTGACCGTCTGCCTTACGACCCAGAGGTTGAGAAGTCATGGCGTGGCATCGATGGAACGAAAGTTCCTAAGGAACAGTGGTATAACCCACCTGAGGGAATACTTCCTCCACCGTTGACAGAAGAGCAGAGAAGAGAGGAGCAGGAGATTATAGAGAAGAATAAAGATAAGCTTGATAAGATTCGAGAGGATTTGAAGAATGGTATTCACCGGGAGCGTCTTGTGTTTATAGAATCGGACAATAGGCTTGAATAAATGCCCAGGATTTTCCTCATGGCTCAATGGAACAAATACACGTACTCAACTGAGTTCGTGTGGGCTTATATATACTTCTAGCTATAGGCCTTAACTGCAAATAATATATTAAGCTTACAATTTAAATATTAATACTTTTTTTTTAATTAGCTATTTTTAATATTTATATTTTTATTTATATAATTAAAATTTATTTTTAAGAGGTTATATAAGTTATTTAATAAAAAAGAAAGATATTAAATAACCTTTATAATACTAAATATAAACTATATAAAAAGAAGAAAGTAAAGCCTATTAAAAAAAACTAAATTTAAATCTAATTATTAATTAACCTATAGCTAGCAATTTACTTAAGGGATAACTAATATAGTAGCTATAGGGAAAACTCTAACGAGCGAAAGGTATATAGATAGAGCATATTTGGCTTGAAGAAAAGGCTAATCGAAGGTTTCTAGATGACGCGTATATCAGTATTATATACGCTGCGAGGGAAAGTTGGATTGGAGAAGGTTGGAGGAATTAGAAGGTCGTAGCGGTATTAAGTTTATGAGTCAGTAATAAGGTTAGAAAATACACTTCTGGTTTAACACAATGGACACGTACTCAACAGTTTGCAACAGGGCGCCTAAAGGAGACTTGAAGGTTTAACATCGTTCTTTTCCAGGCCAGACACTGACATGCTCGGTCTAGCTTCAACAGGACCGTGCTATCCCATACGATAAGGAGAGTAAATGGCGGCTGATTTACGCTTCATGGCGATTAGGCTGATCCCAGAGAATATCCAACTCGTAACCTGAGAAGGATAGGGTACTCTGAGTACCGCGAATAGAGGACGTACAATGAGATAAATGAGCATCATTTTATGTCTATTTTACATGTCTATATGATTATACTCTAATCGACCCACGGCCACATTAAGGCGTAAGCGTTTCTTGCAACTCCAAAAAATAGCATCCCGATGTAGTCCGCACCGTACATTAAATCAGAACATAGTGAGAGACAAAAAAAAAGAAAAAAGAAAAGTGTGTATCAGTTCATGATCAAAACCATAGGAGAAATGGTGAGCTTCAAGGCATTAAGGTGTTAGAGAGCATTTTGTGAAGGGACAGAAAGCTCAGAAGTCCCAGAGCGTGCCGAAAGCATTCATGCCCTCTAGATAACAGAGAATAATCAGTAAAGCCTTTAACAAAATTAGGGTAGAATTGTACGAACCTTCACGGCATCCCTGCATCATCTCATCGTTACCCTTCATATTAGACGTGATGAAGATGACCTCGGCGCCAAAGTTGTTATAGGTGTCCCTTAGAAGTTGCATTGTGTCTGGTCGTCCGCCACGCTCCTTGGTATCCCATAGTATCATTCGATCGGGCTCGATGTTGTCGTGGATAAGACGCGAAATGGTCGATCCGAAAGTCTTTTCCTGGTCGGAGCCTATCCAGATGAAGAACCTTGTGTAGACCGTTAATCACTGTTCAAGTCGAGTGAGAATAAAGGAATGCGTACCAGTTTTTGCTTTGAATGCACGTTGAGAGAGCGGCGCCGATACCCGTACCCGTGCAGACGCGAATACCCCTGTTGAACATGGCAGAGGCGTGTCCGATTCCGGCTACGAATAGTTAGCACACTGAACAGCACAAGTTACCTAGCAAGTGATTATATCATACCAAACTTCAACTCTCTCGTCCAGATCGTTTTAGGCGGGTTCTCAACAAGTCCTTTGGTGAAATCACCCTGAGCACCGCAAACCATGTAATGGTAAGGAGACTTTCGTCCCTCGCTGATGATACCGAAAGCGTGATACTCCATAAAAGGCGTCCGGCTGATGCGGCCAAGGAGACCCTGCTGCATTCCCCGGTTGAAACGAAGAACCGCAACCTTGGGCGAGGGTATTTCTACTTCGACGGGGACGCGTCGGACTGTGACCCATGGGAGAAGGATTCTGAAAGATCAAAGTGTCAGTATTTACAGCAATTTAGAGTCCAGTAAAGATGAAATAACGGGTATCATACAAGATGGTCATAAAAATAGTGAACCAAACGTTTTCCGTGGTTAGTAAAGCGTTTGTATCGGAAATCCGTTTACCGGTGCTGACATCGTAGGAGCTGCTCAAAACAACGAAAACCCAGGTAGCCTATACCTTCAGTCAGTACGGCCTGCCTCCCCAAATATTCAGGCCACTACTTACCGCTAAGCCTAGCCAGCCTGCGAATCGGTGGTTCTTCTCAAAGACGTTATGGTAGTTACTGGATATCGAGGTCAGCGCCAGTTGCTTGGTGAGAATCTGAGAGGTGATGACTCACTTGCGAATCCACGGGGTTGCACTCAGCACTGAGACAATGATGAAGAAACTGGTAACAATGCCACTGATGAGCACTTCGAGGTGATGTCTTTGGTGAGGAAAGATCTGTATAACAAAGTAGACGAGCCATCTGTGACAAGTGAGCAATTGGAAGCGAGCGTATATAGAAAGGTGTCTTACGCAGCACCAGAGATAGCGCAGCCTGAGTGTATTCCTCCAACGTGTTGCAGGAATGATGCAACCATTAGCTTAATTCTTATCGGGGCCCACTATGAAGTGTTAGCAGACCAAATCATGGTGATTAAGAAGGAACATACACTTCTGAGCCCATAGATAGCGACTGTATAGAGTATCCGAAAGAACAGTTCGTTCCGCATTAAAATAGCGAAGAGCAAGTTACCAAGAACCATACCACCAAGGTGGTTCTGAGCGTAGGGAAACTTTCCAATGCTCGCAAAGATCATACCAACCAAATTGAGAATAATAACGATTGTGAATAACTTCTTGTAGGTGTTGAACCAAAGCGCGAATAGTGTGTATCTGCTGACCCTCTTCCTCCTTGGCGGCAGCTCGACCTTCTGTTCCGGTTTGGGGTACAAGGGGGCATCTGATTTAAAAGACAATGTCGACGGGTTCGCGGACCACATATTGCCCTCATGGACTGGAGGATTGGCGGCGGATGGGAGGCCACTGTCGACAGATCTGTTGGGCATGCGGGCTTTATTCATTGATGCAAGGTATATTCCCGGGTTGCCGTGCTGGCCCTTCTCCACGTCGCTAAACTCAGGGCTGCAACTACCCTCTGAACGGGTCTCAACATAAGGAAATCGAAGCGTCATTGCGATAGAGAATAAAGACGAGATGGCCTCGAGGCTTGGAAGATGTGAAAGGACAGTCGTGGAAGGATGAGCTGAGCGAGTTACCAGGAGGACCTAAAAGCCAGACAGAGATGAAAGATGACCTAGAGCCTCTTTTAAAGGAATGTGTACTCTGATGTATCGGAAATGCTCTTCTTGATGTGGAACGTTTGAGCCGGCATACACGGTATATAAATAAATTGCCGATCCCAGAAACCAACGATACGATCTGCTGTACCTCTTCCGAGGTAACATTTTGCGTCATACGTCTACGCGTTCGGTAAAGACTGACCGGAGTGTTTTTTTTTAATTTTTTTATTTCTTTTTCATGTACTATTTAGAGTTGGCTGTGTACGAGAGCCAAAGCTTATCGCATGCCTTGCCTCCTGTTCGATGCAGGACGCACACCCACGCCGACTAGGGAGCAGAGCCGCAGCGTTGGACGAATAAACAAGGCCGATAAATCATGCGTAGTAGAGGATTACAGCTCCAAGCTTAGAGTACATCGTTAGATGCCAACAAGTTTCTTATTCATGCATCCTCGGCGTAGCGCTTATTATGGCCAAATATGGCAAGTTAGACGAAGAAAACGTCATGAACGGGAAGAATATACAGTTAATTTTGTTACATTGAGCTTAAAACTGCCGTTGTAAAAGTAAAAGGGGTTTGACAAAGGCGTTAATGCTGTAGTGTTTAACAGAGTTTGAAGTTTAAAGTGAGGTTATAGCCTTATTACATCACTCCCAATGCCCGGGGTACATACCCTGCATATATATAAGTTAATCCCGAACTCCAGATTTCTCCACTGCTGCATATGCCGGATCATTAACCGAGGACCTTGTAATAAAACAAAACCCACTTTATGGATATGCAAATTTAACCCAAATTTTGATACAGGCACAAAACACACAATGTTTATTACAAAGCGGCGTTTCCGAGAGATGCTCTAGGTATTTATGTGGTTAACTTTTGTGTTTTGAGATTCTTCCAGGCTGGCGATCAACTCAAACATCAGCTTAAACCCTGTCAGTTTTACGAAAGTCAAAGTTCATATGCATCGACTCAATTCATCCCACCCAACACCCGCACTGGTTGTTTCAACTCCACCTTGATGTTTTCAACGTTGACCATCGGTTGAAACACTTTACACTTTCATCCGCGGGGCCCTAAGGTCGGCAATGTCCCCCCGCTAAAACACAAGATGGGCTGGGCTGAACTATCTATAGTAACTATCATATTTGACCGGATCTAGACTACCCATAAAGGCATACAGACCGAAGTACGGCCTTGATCATGTCCCATCCAGCCCTATAGCCGTTTTGTAAGGCACAACATCTAATACGCCCGCACCCCGCCCCTCCGAGCCGAGTCCCCTTGTCACTGTAACCCCATCCCACTCAGTCCAGCATACTGTATCATCGGCACAAAGACACATCGCTTTCAAAGGTTATCACGTGAAAGGGGAAAACAAACCTTCCCCTGCCAAGAATTCTCGTACAGGGTTCCCCAAAACTAGGGCGTCTATATTCTCATAGATCACGAGCAGGCGTAATCTAAGTCATGGATATTTTGGGAAAGCCCTTGCAGGAAAAAAAAGGAAAAAAATCCAAGGCGGTCAGAACACTGCTCTATGGATGAGACAGTCGCCTTGTTCAACAATGTCACAGTAAGCTCTCACAATTCTGAGCTAACGGTTGTATCTAGTGATTTACGTCTCAATCGTCGGGGTCCGATTGTGTTCCGCGGCGGCCGAGTCGGCAAAGGAGAAGAGCTTCGCTGGGCAGTAAGTACACGACTGTAGTGGTCCATCGTGTATCTTCTGAGTTGTAAAAACGTCACCGTGCCATTCGGGGCCCGCGCATTGATATAAGAGGCCTCAAAAGTCCCAAGTTGAGGTGCTGACGACACCTTCGATGCCATTCCAACTATTCCGAAGCATTTATGCCTGAGGATCAATGAGGTTGTAGAAATTCTTTGCTGACCGCGCCATCGCTATTGTGACGGGAAGCGTTGCATGTGCTTATCGTCAGTACTGCCTGGCCAAGTTTCATTCGTATTGACGATGGATCCTAAGGTAGGGTTGGGTACCGAACTGCCGGTCAGTGATCTGCAATATGTTACCGTTCAATACCAGTTTCTCGGCACCCCCTGTTTTTTTAATTTATTTTTATTTTTTTGAAGAGGCCGCGGGCCGTAGCGGTCTAACCCCGCTTACGTTAGTATTATTTCCTTATCCAAAGCAGATAGCCCGTACAAAATAGCATTGCTTTAGCATCTTTAGCTTGGAAGGCACAAGAGACTTCAGTGTTGGTTCACTTTGAGGCGGATGACAGCCATTAGTCACACCTTGAGCATAGTAGGTCGGGTTCGAATGGTCAAGGCTGGCTATAGAGTATTTCGAAACAATAACTATAACGATTTCATGCTAGCGGAGTGGTACAAGAAGCACGCAATGCCGGGAATCAGGGGTGTTGACTTATCAACATTCCCACCACGTAAGTCTTACACCTCGTATGCAACTCTTCAATTCTCTGAAGACAGTTTTACAAGGTTTTCGTGCCTCAGGTACTCTATTATCTTGCCCAGGGCCTGCTCGTCTCCTTTCTTTGTTTCCGTCAGCTCCTTGTCGACCCAGTTTTGTGTATCTCCTCCCCCGAAATCAATCAGCCAGGCATCATCGTGATCATCAATGACGATATTGCTAGGCTTTGCACCTCCCCAGACCAATCCGTGCTTGTGGAGACTCTCAATAGTTTGACGGATCTGGGAGGCCCATTTCTGCCGTTTCTCCACCGTAGCAGAGGTGATTTCACTAAGTCTGCGCCCGGGCACCCACTGCCGAAGGAATCCTAGGATTTGCTTGGTATCCTTGTGATGAACGTAGCCGAGAAGTCGAGGAATACGTATTGCTGCGGGTTGCGGGAAGAGCTGAAGCATTTTCCCAAGACATTCAAGCTCTCGTGCCTCACTAGTACCAAGAAGCCCGCCTGGTCCGCCACGCGATTTGCAAAACATGTCTCGTCCTTGCACTTGGACGGCAGCCGTGACGGCACGTGCACCGCTTACAAACACATCGGTAATGACAACTTCCTCAGCAGTATAACGAGGTAAGTCTTGGCGGATTTCTAGCCGTTCCTCGAAAGTTTCTAAGCCATGGTCGATGGCAGGGTCGACAGTAACGATGGTATTTGCTTCGCCGGGGCTGATGGGTGTAATGGAGACGCAGCCAGAAGGAGCAGGAGCCTCTAGGCGAAAGCACAACACTGGGGGGAATAAGATCTGATGCAAAGATTGGTTGTTCTGAGTGGGTGCTTCTTGCGAAGATATTGGCTGGGGGAAAAGATGTCTGCCAGCGTTAAGAATGACGACTAGGGCTTCATCCACAAGCTCTTCATACTCATCATCGTCCTGACACGAGGTAGCTTGAGAAATGATATCAACGAGATTGTCCTGCAGAGGGCGGTCTTTTCCCAAGTATCGAGTATCCTTTGTCGATGAGCCATTGGTAGGAGATATGGAGATAGAAATCAGGCTGCCATTGAACATCAATACCATAGTTGCACCATCTCCATCACCACCATGAATTTCGTACACAGCGAGGTCGTCCATTGTCTCTGCTTCTGCTAGTTCACTCACTTTTAGCCTATTCGGTAAAAACTAGAGGTGCAGGTGAAGTAATCAAGGTGAAGAGAAATTGCGTCCTGGTGCGGCACGGTTGATAACTGCGGGGCTTGGTTCTCCTCATGGTGTCTCACCCTATACTCCATCATTTGGGTAATAAATGGCTGGGTTGGAAGTCGTCGACGTCAAGAGATGAATAAACCAACATCTTGGAAGTCCATGACCTACTTTTAACTAACTGAACCAAGCTTTTACATGTAGATCTAGTTGCTATGTCAAGTAATCAATGATTATCAATGATTGATAATCTCCAATAGTGCATCTTTCAGCTGCGCGATTTCCTGCAACTGAGACAATATTCGACACAGACCTTCCAACTCCGGCACAAGGCGCAAGTGAAGGTGGAGTTGGCTTTCAGTTTAAGTTGAAGATCGCCATGGCCAAGCCACTATGGGTTCCCGTCCCAAGAAGCCGTGAGTACTAACTTTACTAAGCAAAACTCTAATAACTGCCGATATGGCGATCACTGATCTATAAATGAACACGCGGCCGCTTCTCATGCTGGGAGATGACCCCTGTACTTTTTCCTACGATTGGTTTTGTGCCCTTGAAATCTTTTAGGGGAATCCTACTCTGTTTCTTACCTTACTACTCTACCGCAATGGTTTCCGAAAATAACATCTCTGTACCGTCAAAAGGTAATTGAATCGTTATGTAACGATTGATCTGCTTGAGTAAATCGTAACTAATCATCACCAAGTCTGGGCAACATTGGTGACTAATGACGACTATCTCAAGGGAGTACTAACGCTCAATTACCGTCTACGATGCGTCAAATCAAGATATCCTTTAATGGTTCTATACACCAGTACACTATCCCAGGCTAGTGTCGATTCTCTCAAGCGTCGCAATATAGTGACTCGTGAAGTCCCGCGACTTGCCCCTACCAGCGCAAAGGAGTACATTGACGACCCACGCTTCAATGAATGCTGGACTAAGCTCATCGCTTTTTCACTGACGGATTACTCGCGAGTAGTCTTACTTGACTCGGATATGCTGCCTCTGCAGAACATGGATGAGCTTCTGGACCTCGAACTCGATTCACCCTCACTTAGCGAATCCGGAGACACTGCTACAAGTAAAAGAGTGTTTGCTGCTTGTCATGCGTGTACTTGCAATCCTTTACGAAAACCGCATTATCCACCTGATTGGAAACCTGAAAACTGTTCCTATACTTCTCAACATGCTTCTCCAAAAATCGCTCAGACCACCGGCGCAAACATATCATCTGGCTTGGGGAAGCTTAACAGCGGACTGCTCGTCATCAACCCCTCCAAGGCCATTTTCGGTCAGATCATGACCAAGATGAACGAGGAGGGTTTGGATTACCAGTTTCCGGATCAGGATCTCCTTGCAGACCTCTATCAAGGCCGCTGGGTGGCATTACCATATATCTATAACGCTTTGAAGACGATGCGAGAGCCAAGTGTACATGGGGCCATATGGTGTGATGATAAGGTCAAAAACGTTCACTACATTCTAAGTCCCAAGCCATGGGATGAGCTCGGGTCCGATGGTACATGGAAAGGGGACAAAGCTATTCATAAGTGGTGGATAGATGCGTACAGGTCGATGCGCGCAGAAGAGAAGACACTTAGAATCTCATAATTACTAGGTTCGTCGCGGATGAAAGATTTATTGCTAGACTCAATTGGCACCCCGAACAACATGTTATATATTTGCAATATGCGCAGTATTGGTTTCGATGCCTCGATCCTCCTCGAGTTCACGACGGAAGTCCTCAATTGCTTCAACCATCCGCTCCAGACCTAGACGCAGATAAGCCCTCTCATGAGCGAAGACGATTCGAAACCAGCCGGGTATAACACTTCCAAAATCAGCTCCAGAAGCAAGGAAGATCTTGTGTTTCAACAAAGTCTCCTGTAACCTCGCCTCGAGAGCCCTTTGAGCCTTTTCAGAGGCCTCACCAGATTCCTCTTGCTTGGCATTGATCTGTGTACGCATGGGCTGGAACAGATCCGCCCAGACGAACAAGCCTGCATTAGAACCTTTATTATAAGGAATTCCTTGACTCTCAAGGAACTTGGTAGTCAGCGTGTAATTCTCAGCGAGTCGTATGCGATTTTCTTTGATGTAGTTTTCAATAAAAGCATCATCGGAAAGTACTCGTGCCGTGGCTGAGTCCGCTAAAGACGAGGGACCAGTGAAGTAAGAGTTTGCTACGCAAGCACGTAGAAAGTCCTCATTCCGACTAATCAAACATCCTATCCTTATACCGCAGGAGCCAAAGTCCTATAAGAGAGTCAGTGTATTTCATTTCCTTACATGTATGTGCAACAGACCTTGCCCATTCCCCAAAGAACATGTATCAAATCTCTATCAATCAAGCCATCAGGATTAACAGCCAACGCTGAGGTAAATTCTGGAGCATCGGGAGCATTTGGGTTCTTCCAGACTGACAAAGCGTATACTTCATCGCTGATGAGGTGAAGGCCGTGCTTTTGACAAAATCTCATGTATGCTTGGAGAACCTCTGGGGCGTAGCAACGACCTGGCTGAAGGTTAGACCTACAATGTTGCGAATGACTTTTTTGCTTACCTAGAGGGTTGTGAGGGTTACACAACAAGAAAACTCTCACGCGAATTCCTTGCTTTTCAGCCTCCATCAGAGCCTTCTCATAAACAGCAACAGTCTCAAGGCTAAAGGGATCGATATCTCCAAACGAGACGCTGACAATCTTTGCCCTATACGCGTGTTAAAAACATCCAGCTGAAAGTTTTGGAAGTACAATCACTCACTCTACTCGATAACCTAGATCAATAGGAAAATTTCCATAATGAGGTCGTGCAAGCAGGACACCATCGCCTTTATCGCAGAGTGCGAAACCACTAAGCTCAATCGCTTGTCCAACACCCGAGGTCACAATTACTTGGTCTTTGGTGATCTGTTTACAAGGTTTGAAATGATGGTTGATGAATCTGGTCAGTGTATTTCGGAGGTGATGAGAGCCGGTGAAACCATCGCCTGCAGTCAGGGCATGACTTTCGAGGCTGAACTTGAGAAAGTCAGTATGGTGCAGTTCAGACTGCTAACATGGGACTATTACATTCTTGGTGATATGCTCGATCAGTTCTTTATGCATCAGGGTCTGTTAATCCTCAGCCATTGTATCATGACAGTTCAAGTCGGTTTTTTAGTATACATACATTCTCAGCAACCCCGAGACTGATATATCCGCCAGGATTCGTCTCTGGATTCCACAGATCGTTTACGACATCCAACATTGGCATCTTACTTGTTGGTGTAGCGAATACCTCGCCTCTCTTGGAGAGGGTTGCCTTTGCAGACGCCATCGCGGTAATAGGTAGTGTTGCGTAGGAGCAGTTGGTCGGCAACCGGTATTCAGGACAGCACACGACCACTATTATAATGAATGATATGAAATACACATTCAATTGCCATGTAGTTCAAAGGGCGTTTAAAAGAAATGAAGGGTGAGACTGCGCCCTATCCTATTGTGTATTGCGTATAGGGCGCGTTATGACATCATAAGTAAGCAGCCAAGACTCGCAAGAGGAAGCATTTTCAAGGGAATAGTTACCGCATTCATCGTCATGATTGGGATTGCATACTGATTCTAGAAAGATTCAGCTGACTATAAGCTTGTAACCCGGCTTCGGGGCTTATAGAAAAAAATGGCCCGTCTTACCTAAGTTCTTAATATAATATTATTATCTTTTAAGAATTATACTTAATAAATAAAAGTATATATAAAATATCCTAATAAATACATAGATCTTTTACTTTTTGTTAAAAGTCCATTATTATTTTATATATTTCTTAAATTATTATTAGTATCTTAACAGTTTAGGTAAGACTATCTTCTTCTGTTACCTCAAAGCCCGGATAAAGACCCTGGGTGAATGGCTGCGAGCCTAGCGTTGAAACTCTGAAGGAACATCCTGTACTGTAAGGTAGGGTTGCAAGTCTCGCCCATGTGTAATGTGATTAGTATCATAATATATCACTTTTCAGATCTTGTGATATCTCTTCTGTCTACCGGTACCGTCACTTTCGGAACAGTAGTATGCATGCCGATCATGTTTCAGTTCATCACGCTTACTACCGAGCAACTCATGTCGGCCTAGTTCCGTCACCGGTCATCTGCAAGTCCCGTTTTTGATACAATTTATGCGCTTGTGCCTGAACGACTTGATGCAATGGTCACCAAAAACGCTGCTTTACTCCTAAAAGCTTGGCTCGGCATTTATGGTATACCCTTTAGGCTAATCGCCGTTGAAATGCCAAGCATCATCTGAAACCATAGCCTACACGCTTTTGACTGTCTCGATCGTCCCAGAGCCCAAAATTCCAGCCATGTCAACTTCCCCTCACTTGAGTTTCCGAGTGCCGAACCTTGACCCTGTCTGATACATTAGCGCCAATGGTGCAAGGTACTAAGCGGAAGTTTCGGAGCAATTCTTCCACTTCCCGATTCTGTCTTTATCACTCAAAGACACGATCCTACCTCGCGTGTCTGATGACGATCAGGGCATTGTTTCTTATTGGATATTGAGTTTGTCCTCCAGACACAGAACTAAGTTGAGATGGCGGAAAAAGCAAATCTGAACTAAAGCAAGAACGGTATTAGCTGTCATCACCAGCCTCAACTATGAAGTTCTAGACCTTTGGATACGTCATTCGAAAAAGTCAATGCGTAGAATGATATTGAGACATACATTCATTCGCCTGCCGAAGCTTAAGCGACCACGGACTTGGGTTTGTGGAACTTGAATGGGTCGTGTCGCGGATGCGTGGGGTTTGTTGAAGACGAGACATGTCGCCAACAGTGGAGTTGAGTACGAAAACAGTTTCTAAGAACCTGTAACGGGTATGATTTGTGACATTCTCTAGTGGATTTATCGATACAAAAACTTGCTTGTGACGTCCAGTATGACATGGCTTGAGACTAGGGGATCATGACAGAGTTGACGCTTGCGACGCAGGGGGGGTCCAGCCACTAATGTCACCAAAATCATCACATACCAGTTGCGATTGGTTGACATGGTTCTTACTATTGGAGTCTAACTGACTCGAGTCGCTCGCTATTAAATTATTTTCCTGTTACAAGGTATATCCATACACAACTTTTTTTTATATCGCTTTTCCGGCCATCAGTGTTTAGAAACATGCACCGTCGTCTCATTCTTGACGAGAATGCCACCAAAGTTTGCTCCAAATTCACTCGCACCTGGACTTTGACCCGTGACTGTAGACGTGTACTTGTTCCCCGCTGGTCTGAACCGATCGATGGCGTGGCTTTCAAAGTCTGATACTGAGCCGCGACCGCCGCCGTCGTCGGATTCGGCGAGTTGGTGGGTTGAGCTTGATTCGTCGTTGGGAGTGGATTTGTTGATTGTGTCGAGACGGATGGATTGTTTGGTTTGACTGCGGCCGTAGCTGTTGGGATAACTTCCTGAGCTGGCGCCTGTTCGGGTTCGGGGATGCGTGCAGGTGAAGATGTATGTGCAAGCGGGTCGAATTGTAGGGAGTGAAGCTGTAGATGTTAGCTATATTTGAATGTTCAGGGGGAGTAATACACACCAGATACATTGATCAGATTGACCTCTACTGTTGCCCAGATAACAATGTCGCAAATATTCCATGTCAAATCGGCCGACTTGTCATTAAAGACTCGAGCAGCGACAATCAGTCGGATGGCGGCGGCGCAGATGCTACATCTGTCAGTATATCCATCAATGGGATCATTTCGCGAAGCACTTACAAAAAGCCAAAGGTGAACATGATCATAATACCAGCTTTCTGGATCATGGGCAGCTGTAATTGACCAATCTGCCACATCGGGAGGACCAAGATAGCGATATCAATGCAAGCGTGCACCAGAGTCGTACCAAAGAAGAACTTCTTATCTTCAATGGCACAGTATCCACCAGCATTTGCGTCCCAGAAAGCATCAACTGGAACACAGTGAAAGATGCCCATAAAGATCTACCATCAATTAGCCTAGAAGCCTCAATTGGGAGCAAGGTACCTACTCGGAAGATGATCCAGACGATAGAGCATCCAAAGAGAATTTGGATCGGTAGTCGAATGTTGGTGACTCGGAACATGCGCCAGTATAGACTGAGGATGGAGACTTTTGCGAAAAAGAGACCGAATGCGTAGAAAAGCTCGGCGATGAAGAGCAGCAGTTTTCCTTGGTATAATGAATCTTCCAGTGTGATGTTCTTCATGGCGACATAATCCATTATGTGTAGTCCAAGGCCACGATTGATCCCTTGTCATTGTTAGTATCGATATCGATGTTGGTCGACGTATGAACCTACAGTAGGGAACAATAATGATCCAACCAACAGAGATGGCCTAAATGGTTAGTATCTACAGATAAATCCGACAATCAAGGTGACCTTACATATCCGCAAAGAGCAAAGTAATCATCCCATGATAAAGGAATCCTCTTGAGTCGACGACTCACCAACCGAAGAATGGTGATGATAGTAGCAGCAGCAAAAGTGATAAACAGCACGACCCAAAGGTCCGTCTGTCTAGACTCCAACTTTGCCATGTGAAGAGCAATTCACCTCACAGAAATCAACAAAAAACAATAACACCTCGGCGAATCAGAGTTTAAGCTTATGCTCACTCAGTCCGTCAAGAACAAGAGGGGCAGCGCCATACAAAGTTTTGTCTAGAGAGAAAAGAGGCGAGAAGGAGAACGCGAACCCGAGAGGATGGATTCAATGCGAGATATGTATAATTACGCAGGGGGGCTTCCCCGAAAGGAAACATTTTAATTATCTATTCGAAACGCAAGGTGGACCTTTGAAGCTAACGGGGAACAAAAGAAGAACGAGCTACTAACTGTGCCTAGGGGCGATCATCGAAGCCTGGCCCTCATAAAAATAAAAAACAGTTGGGTGAAATTTAAAGCGCGCTTGTTCTCTTTGAGCTTACGTTCCTTTTCTCAACGGCGATGATCGTCACTGAAGAACAAGGTCTAAGGAGGTGAGCTAATGATTAGTTGAGAGTGCTAGGCCCACTACGTGATATTCGATGGGTCCATGGCTGCTTTAGGAGAGGACTTCGTTCCTACACCGTTGCCATTCTTGGCTTCGACTTGGTCAGGCCTGCGAGGCCGTCTTGGTTCTGCGGATAATCTCTGGGCGGCGAAGGAAGGGGAGGATTCGAGATGAGATGCATGCATTGTCACATCGTGATTCCGGATGTTACGGCAAACCTTGCTATATTTGATAGGTAATATCGAGAGTGGGCCAGAAGTAATAGATTACGAGTAATTTTTATATGGCACGTCAGAACTACCTGACTCTCTTGAACTTTCTTTTTTTTTTTTTTATTCAGCGACATATCAATAATGAGGCAAACGCTTCTCTGCGCTGACGCTGGCTAAAACTATCATGCGCGCTAGAGCAACGGCTTCTTTCCCGTAGAAAAGACTAACAAAATTACATTATCTGCCGCGGTCACCGCGTGGCGGAGACGGTAGTTCGGCGGCTCGTAGCCGTATAAACTAGATCCCTTCAGACCCATATAGCTGAACCACCGGATACAAGACGCCCCGGGAGCACAGGCTAGCAGCCTAAGCAGGTTAGCTTAGCTTCAGGACCAACTGTAAGGTAGTAACGCGAGGTTTCTTCGGTGAAGATCTCTTGCATCCAAAGACCTGGTAAAGAAAGAGATCGAATGCAAGGAAAAAAAGAAGCAAGGAATGAACCATGGTGAAGAGCAGGTGAGGGATAGGCGAAAGTATATCTTACAATGGCTTGCTTGGCTGTTGGTTCAGGGTCTCTTCACCGCGTCTAAACAGGGTTCTCAATTCTTTGACCACTCAAATCCTCCAATCAGTTCTCACTTTATAATAGAATTAATATCCCGAAAATTCGGCATCGCATAATCTTGGCTCAGCTTGGCAACGGTATTCAGTGTTATCCTTTATCAACAAAGTCCCCAGTAGTAGTAGTAGTGCCTTGACAAAGCGCTACCTCAAACGTCGCAGCAGATCTGGGGTCGGAGCCACTCAGAGTGGGTTATGGTCTAAAAATGATGCTACAGCGACCACTCAAAGTCTTTGCCGAACTTCCTTCGCTAAGAGGAAAAGAAACCACCGAACGCGATATCTGCGATTTTTTGGTGTATTTTATCTCCGGGGGGACATCGGCAAAGACCGTCTCTTACTCTGTGGGTCTCATTGAATCCTTCTGAACCAAAAGAGGAAGAAAACGGTCAGGGGCACGGACGGTCTGTGCTTTGACGTTGCAGGGGATGCTTCATGCAGACAAGATCGTCGCTTCAGGCAAAACCACAGTTTCGCCTCTCAAACTCTGTTATTGATCTTTCTCACTAATATATTATCAATTCAGGACCCTTATTCTCTCGACCATCACCTGTTGGGACTATGGGCGGTTTGTGGGCGGGAGCGGGTGATTGCTCCGTATACGCAACGGGTAACTATCTCGCATCGCGAGTCAGAGACAGCCTAATACTCGAAATGGCGGTATGCTCCGAGACTAGAGATTTACACCGCGGTCAACGCGTTTCGAATGCCCACAAGTGCAACCAATCGTCTGACAAACAATAGTCATCTCCCCCTCATCTGTCTCCGCCATGATTCGCTTCAGGGTCCTTTTCTTATCCAGTACATTAAATAAATTACCAGCCCCAGGACGGCCCGTAGTACACTTGGCACTTTAACTTTCTTTCACAGTTACAATTTCCGTACTGCACAACATAGCAAGAAGAAAAAAACGCCTCAAAGCATATTCACAATGGCTCCCTCTACTACTACTCCGGATCTCGTTCCCGAGCCCGTCTCCAAGCTCCCCGAGCGCCCTAAGGAGGATGGATCCGCCCTCAACGAGCACGAGCGATCTGAACTTGCTTTTGTCGACAAGTATAGCGCCCCCGATGTTTACATCAACGAGAAGAACGATACCCTGTGGTTTCCCTGGATCGGCCCAATTGAGCTGAAGCCCATGCGCATGGAGAACAGAACGGGTACCTTCGTCGTCGGTCTTCGATCAAAGGTCGCTGCCAGTCTGGGCAAGCACCGACACCGTGGTACCGTTACAGCCATCACCATGTCAGGAGAATGGGGCTATAAGGAGTAACGTTACCCATTTCCAAACCCCGTCGGGAATAAAAATGCTAATCTATCGATCTAGATACGACTGGGTTGCACGACCTGGAGATTGGGTTTGCGAGAACCCTGGTGTGATCCACACTTTGTCCGTCCAGGATAACACTGATATCGTGTTTACCATTACTGGTAGCATTGAGTTCCTTAACGAGGATGATAGCTTGAACTTCACTCTTGATATCTTTAGCTTTGCCAAGTTGTATTATGATCACTGCAAGGAAAAGGGCATCAAGCCTAATGATGCTCTCTGGCATTAAATGGAATAAATAACGACTGGGGTGGATGGTTTCAGCATACGAAAATGACTCGTATAGCTTGCATGATTTCGCATGATAGTCTCCATGAATAAAAGAAAAGAGATATGAACATTACTACTGATGATAAGAGTATCCTGGGCATGCTTCGGGAATGCCGTGTTGTATTGGCTTGGCAGGCTGGCGGTGAACCCGCTCCTATATGCCGAGGTATAGCATTAGGCCACGTGATGTCTCATGATCTCTCCTATGTATAGAACGTGTCTAGACTGTCTTCAAAACACGAGTAATCATCTCATCAAAGGTCTCATCTTGAGACAGACCAAGCACCTCCATCCAGTGAGCTGCCTTTTCGGGAAAATACGTAACCGGTGCATCACTGTAAATTGTCGCAGTAGCCAGCTCATAGTATCCAGTACCCCATTCACCATCTTCGACATGCTTAATCGCGCGAGCAAATAAATCCTTGTTGTCCAACTTGTCGAGCTTGAACTTGGTACCTGAAATTCTCTCAAGTGCCTCGATGACTTGATTCTGGGTAGTGTTGTAGGACGCGACGTAAACATATTCATTCTTGGTCTTTTCAGAATGAATCAGCGCAGCGGCAGTCACTTCGCCGACTTGGGATACGGTTGTAGTGGTGAACTTTGGCTTGCCTGAGTCAACGAGTTCACCAGTCTTGTTCTTGATGTCCAAGCAGAGCAATCCCTTGCCCTCAACGAGCAACTGAGACTCTGTCAGAACACTCCTGCAATCTTACATTTACGCTGCACAAGACTTACCCAATCAATCCAAGGCCCCGTGAAAATTGCTGTCCAAGATAAACCCTCTGGTTCTTTAGACTTGACATAGTCCATGACGCCCTGCTTTTGTTTGAGGAAAGGAGCCATGTTCTCAAGCCCTTCAAGAGAGGTGTCACTTCCAAATTCACTTGGAATGAATCGCTTGACCTTTGCAGCTGCAACAGCATCAATGACGATTTTCTGCTCTGCAATGTTTGAAGTTGCAAGGGTAGAAATGACAGCATCTTGACCAGTAAAAACGTCAACGAGGGAGGAGAAAGTGTAATCAGACTTGACAATGCTAGCACCCAAAAAGGTTGAGTCTGTGACGTTGGATGAAGCACGGCTCAGGACGGAGACGTTGAAGCCTGCCTTGATCAGTGCTTGGATGAGATATGGTCCAAGGTTACCACGGCCCTGTACTGAAGGTCAACACCAATGATCTAACCAAAAGATTCACTGTAAAAGGGTAAAGAACCTACTCCGAGGACCATGACGTTCTTGATTTCCGGAGACATGTTAAGGAGGATATAAAGTCGGAGATGCAGGGTAAGTCGTTTTCTTGGCTGATGTGAATTGATTGTGCTCTGAGAATGTTGCTACAATACTGGCACTTTCTTGACTACTTATAGGCATCCAGACTACCGTCATATGCACTCGAAACTCAACTGATTTATCAGCATCAACGTTTTGAATCATTATCATGGCCTCAATTCAAGCTCATCTTGTCTTGAGGATGGTGGAGTCTAAGCCTCTTTCAGCGAGCAGGTGGAAACTAAACCTTCTTTGGAAGCCTGGTGGAGACTAGTCCATTTTGGGAACACGCATATCTGCCCTTGATGATTAGTCAAGCATCATTCGAGTATTCCCGCATCAAAGAAACACTGACCTTTTCATCCATAATCTATCAAATTCACACAGAAAACGCATGGCTAGAATGGGCTTACTCCAAAGATCTTGCCAAACTTGCGTCAAAGCCCGACGTCGCTGTAATCTCGCCACTCCCTGCTGCGAGCGATGCTCCATCAAGCGTATTCCCTGTCGATACATCAACGAGCCAGCCCCTGCAACAGCCGAGATCCAAGAAAGACGACTCAAATCCATCATAAAGCCCAAAAAGCTGAAAGAAGTCCAGAACCATCAGAGCTTATCACGTTTGGTAGTCCGTGGGGTTCTTGACACGGACTTGCAGGTTTTTATTCGACAAGTTCTTCGCGATGGATATTACCAGGGCTCTCGACCTCCTCTTCCAGAATCGGACTTGTCGTGGTTGCAGGATCTTGGTACCATGAGCAAGACGTTGAGTAATGGTCTTCAAATATTCAATCCTCTACGTCTGGAAGTTTTTCGGGTCTTTGATCAAACGACACTTCATCAGCTGTCAGACATTCTTCGAAGTTTCCCAGGACAGTTCGCTGGGCATGGCAAAACTTCTTTCATACACTCCGGATTATACAACATCGCACTGCCAACACCACTCTATCAAGTCCGCGATATATGCTACAGCTTCCATGTTGGTGGTGAATATCTCGCAAGCAATCGTCTCAACGCCCTCCGCTTTACAATTAGACGTTTACTCCGCCTTGCAAAACGCACCGCCTCATTCGCAGACACTCTGGCATACACACAAGCAATAACACTTGCCCAAATCATTCGTCTCTTGGAGTGTAACGATCCCAACGGAGACGAAATTGAACGCGATAATGAAGAAATGTGGGCTCTCACACATCAACTATGGCAGCATGCACCGACTCAACTACCTAGTACACTGAGTCCATGGAAAGCATGGTTATTCTCTGAGAACGTGAGGCGGACATTAATGGTCTGCAATATCCTTTTGGCGGTGTATAGCTCATTGAGAAGGGGATATACTATACATTCACTTTGTGTTGAGGCTTTGCCTTTTGATGTACGCACAGGACTTTGGGATATGGATAGTGAGAGGGCTTGGGAAGCTGCTGCTTCGAAGGTGCCTGGGCCGTATTTGGTGACTCTCAGCCAGTTGACCGAACTTCAACGGCCAGCTCATGGTGGTGCACGATTTGAGGATCTTCTTCTATTATCATTCAGGAGGTAAAGGCTGGAGTTGAATTCATCGCCCGACTTTTCAGTACAGAGGTACGAGTCTGGAGGCTAGACGCGGATTTGTCACCATATGAGTTTTATTTTTCTTTTTTCTTTCTTTCTTTCTGTCTTTCTTTTTTTTTTAGTTCAGATAAGACTATGTCATCTACTAAAACCTTTTCTTCATTTTGTCTATTGATCATGCTTTCGTGACTAGACCGACATAAATATCCTGCATTGCTCATAGAGCCCTTTGCCTTATCGCAACACTCATTCAAAGACCTCCAATCGCTTAGCATGTGCACTTGGCTAGGCAGAGAAGGGGCACGTTGGGGTCAGAAGCGCAAGTTCCAACGAAGGAGCAAGTTCCGCCAACACAGTTGGACTTGCAAGGCTCGAGAGTCTTTTGGTCGGAGTAATACATGCCGCCGTTATTGCAGGAGCTGTACAAGTCAGTGCCATAATCTTTAAGTGCTGGGATCCATTCAAGAGGGAGCTTACGACTGGGGAGCAGCGATGGCGACGGTGGCAATAGCCAGGATGCTGAAGATGGAGAACTGCATTTTGATGATTGTTTCAATGATTGAGTTGCTTGGAAGAAGAAGTCGTTCGGACCGTCGGTGTCTTATATATATAGTTTATAGTTATGACTTGTCAATTACTAGGATAGAATCCTACGACTATCCACATTCCTATTTCTATCCAGCCGACGTTGCAAATGGATTCATGCAACACAAGTCTTACCATATGCATAAATCGTAGGATTTACCTGCCAATTGTAGCCTAGAGTCGCCTGAAGTGCCCAGAATTCTGCATGAACACCCTGTAGAAATATGCATATCTCGGTCCACGATTAGTTCTCTCGTAGTGTATTGGCAAACAAATACTATGAGATTAAAGGATCAGCGTGGAAAGCCCTCGGTCACAATGTTCCGATAGGATCCACCAGGTCTCTTGCAGCCGAAGGATCTACTCCCGTACCTCTCGGGTGATGATCCGGGACCCATCCTGCCGTCCCGCTTTCTATACGAGATGCGCTTCAGCATGCTACCCTTCGATTTATTGGTTAAAGTCCGTAATTGCATCAAAAGGATTCCGCACCTTGAGTCAGTACGAAGATCTAGTCACCTCAGTCTGACAGTCTGAATCTGGCTGTCTGACCTTGAACTCGTCTTCTCGTGTAATGTCGTTCGAGTGAAGAAAGTGGAGTACTGCTTAATGACATCATGACCTTACAGATCTCCTCAACCACCATTTCACGAGACCATACTCTTATTTGATCTGTGACCATGACTGATATACTAAATTGTTCGCTCTATACTACACTCGTGACTTATTTTAATGGCGATAGATAGCGTTATCATTCCGGTGAGACATCCGGTCTCTAGCTCAGACCGGCCCGAGTCTCCTCGGAACCGGCCCCTCACTCGGAGCCGATAACGAACCTTTAAACAGCGCCTTTTATCTCAAACCTGAGATTTCCCCTCACCGGTATCACAATTCCCGAGTTCTACCAAAAACATGTCTTCAGCAACATATCAGATCGAAAAGCCAGTCCGCAGCGACTTTGGAGAATGATCCAAATTATTCCGCGCCTACATCGACTTTTATCACTCTAAAATCGACGAAGATCAATACGCGCGAACTTTTGAACGCATTATTGTAGAGAAGAATGGACTACAAGCGCTGGTAGTACGACAATTTCTTGGAGAGGAGAAGAAGTTGGTTGGAATAGCTCATTTCTTTCCGGAGCAGACGCCTTGGAGTGAGAAGCAGATTCTTTTACTGAATGGTAGGTCGAGCCCTGCTAATGCGAATCATGGAGAGTTGTATTGACGTGAAAGATTTGTTCATCGATCCCGAGGTCCGAGGCGAGGGGCTGGGTAGAAAGTTGACCCAGGCTGTTGCAGACGTTGGTAAAGAGATGGGTTGTATGAGGCTGCAGTGGGTGACCAAGCACGATAATACCACGGCACGAAAGCTTTATGATACGTTGGGCGACAGCCAATTTGTTCAGTATAGAATGAGCTTGCAATAAATTCCCTTTCTCTCGATGTTACCTATTCTCCCGCCTTTCAAGTCAAGAGCAAAGTGAATTCACGCAGACTCCGCCATAACCCTTGGTAGAATGTCTCGCATGATCCTACCTCTGGTCTTATACAGTTTCCCGACTTCCGCATCGCGCCAAAATCCTGACTCAGTGATAGATCCGCGCATGATGTAATGAGGAATGTGCTCCAGATCTTCCGGCGCGATAGATGATTGCCTGACGACATTACCCTTCTTATCCCGAAACACAAGAAGCATCTCTTCGTCTTCAAATGCTGCTTTATCAAGAACCAGTAACCAACATCCAGAAACTGCAACATGGGATATAGCATCCTCGTAGTCGTCTTCTTCAGGCTGTCTTGTTACAACAACAGCTAAGACTTCTTCTTTAGCCTCTACAACATCTTGGTCGTTGAACGTACGGCGAAGATTTGGTGATGCTAGTTCCGGAAATATGTTGTATACGCCCTGCCAGTCTTGAGTACCTACGTCCAAGAGTGAAGCATCGTCGAGAATGCGCCACCAGTGATCATCGGCTTCTCCGAACAGATCTCCCAGTGGATTATCCTCCTCAAAAGCAGCTGCTGCATCGTAAATCCAGCGGCGAAACTTCTCATCATCATTGACTCCACCATAGTATGTACGCAAGACGACTAGCTCTCCGTATAAGGAATTACCAGGGAGGTATTTCTCTGCTATGCGGCGAAGTTTCTGTGGCCGCCATGGAACGATGACTTTTTGGATCAGCTCTTGGATATCCTTTGAAGCCATATCTAGAGCTGAAGACATGAAAGGCGAGGTGTCGTCCTCCTGTAGAAAGGCTTGGACCAGCTGATCTCGCTGTTGATAGATGGGTAGGGCAGAAGTCGAGTCCCATTTACACTGTTAAGATGATGAGACTAAGATCTATGCCAGGCAGAACTTTGGTGAGAATTTAGCTTAGTTCACATTGTTACGTGATGGAGGCTTGGCGGCGCTAAGGCGATATTTTATGGATCAAGTGCAAAAGAACATGTTCAGAACTAAGATCAATCGTCCATATCAAGCAAAGGATGGCTTTTGTATTATGAAAGAGAAATCAGGTACTATTACAGCCACCATCTGCGAGGCTCCGCACTCATGCGCTAAAGATATCCATGACTTGTAGAAGCTCCTCCCATCGTCCATCTCGTTCAATCCCTATAGTGCCTTGCGGTTGCATAACCTTGTATTCTGTGGCCAGTGCAGTTCCATATAAATAACCCTCTTCATCATTAACAAAAGCCCTCAGATCTCGGATCCAAGTATCCATCAGGTCTGTCTCTGCAGGCGTTGGACCATGAGTGATGGAGTAGCTGAGCCATGTTAGTATCCACACAAATTGGAGAGAAATTGTGATTGACTTACTTCCATATAGGTCTATCCATAGCATGGCTCACGCCAAACGAAGCTGGTGCAACTTGGTTCGTTATGAATGATAAGCGATATGCTATGAGATATCTCCAGACATTCTCGATGGGAACGCCATTGCGGACCAAATTATCCACAAGATATCGTGATGGAGCTCTGACCTGACCATCGGCAATGATGCGCCCAAAGATCAGCTGCCAAGCTTTTGGATCTTTAGTCTGAGGAAGTGTATAGTGCTTGAGAAGGCGATCGGTGACATGGGGAGGGTAGTAATTGGATATTTGCATCTCAAGTGATGAGATATTGGGATCTGGGGGATTTGTCACGGCGTAGAGGGTATCTTCATCGCGTACCTCACCAATGAAGAGCTTGAGTCCATGCTTCTTGAACTCGCGAGCAAACGAGCCATCGCGATAGTAGTCAAAGATACCAGAGTGAATGAACAGATCATCTGTGACGGGACGGAAGGTATGGTTCTTCAGCTCCATGATGGCGGAGGAGAGATCATCAGCACTGATGCTTCGCAAGTCATGTAATTTCTCTGCACCATTGAGATCGGTCGGTATTGAAAAGTATTCGCAGAGCTCGTCAAACTGCCCTTCACAGTCTTTGACAGTCTTGGGCTGCGTTGGAATGGCATTGGAGTACATGATCATTCTGGTAAAGCGACGATGCGACTTTGTGCCACGAAAGTCATACAGTGCTTGAGCAAGAACTGAATAAGCTCCTGCACTTCGTCCCGCTAGGATAATGTTTTCAGGATCGCCACCAAAAGCAGCGATATTGTCATACACCCAATCCATAGCGAGACGTTGATCCCAGAGACCATAGTTCCCAACCGCCTCGCCACCAGACTCTTGGAGAAGAGGCTGTCCAGCAAGAAAGCCAAAGACGTTGAGTCTGTATCCAACAGCCACAAAGACAGCCTGTAACCCACCAGTTGAGATGAGCTCAGTAGGATCCATGCTCTCTTCCTGACTCGGATCTCCAACTTGGAACCAACCACCGTGGAACCAAACCATGACAGGCCATTTCTTATTCGGCTCGTTCGGATCGGGCACAGGTGTCCAGATATTTAGTCTCAGACAATCCTCGCTGTATGCATGCTTGCGAATATGCTCGCTAACGTTTTTGGAGTAATTCGCCTGGGGACATACAGGTCCAAAATGTGTTGCATCAAAAGGCAATCCATCAGGGAATTCGTATTTGTGTGTTTTTGGAAAAGGCTGGGGTTTTCGCCATCGTAAATTGCCGACTGGAGGTTGAGCGTAGGGAACGCCAGCGAAACGACGGGACTTGGAATCGAACTGAAGACCTTTGAGGGAGCCAGAATTATTCAATAGATTGACGTGACACTCTGAAGTGCTGTAAGAGATTGAATTGCCCATTTTGACGATAACGATTGAGATGGAGATGGAAACGAGGGAATTACAGAAATTGAGACGAGATGGGAATTAAAGAGACTCAATAATTGTCGCTATTGCATATTCCTATCTTGTCGTATCACTGCTCGAATACTGGTTTTCAGTGATTGGCCAGTTTAATCGACGACATATCAGCTGGCAGCGGGGCCACGATCGGCGTCGCGTTCCTTCAAGATTGACAACCAAAGAAAGGCCAAAGCAATCAATTCAATCGATTAACAAGGACTCTCTTATCCGAACCCCTCCCCCTCCCCCTGATCCACGTCGTATCCCGTTCCCCTATAGCCTAATGTCCCAATGGATACACAAGCAGGACCATCTCAACCGCCGAAGCGCAAGCGCGTAGAACGCGGACGCTCTAAAAACGGTGAGTCCCTCTCGGGTATACCGGAAGCTGTTCCCTGATCTGACTTGGCACCAGGCTGCTTGACGTGTCTGACTAAAAAGGTCAAATGCGATGAGACCAAACCGCAGTGTAATCGCTGTGTGAGACTAAAGTTGGAGTGTAGATGGCCGACGCAGATGCAGCCTTTGGCGGAGAGGAGGAGAGGTTTGGGCCCGATTAAACAGAGGGAGAGCTGGACGCCGCCGACTATTGTTCCAAAGATTGATGACGCGGGAAGTGAGGGTGCGCAGAGTGTTACGCCGCCTGCTTTGACGCCTTCTTCTGGTGGGTTGCAATTGTCAGACGGCATACCTGCAGAAATACCGGCAGAAATACCTGCAGATATGTCTTTTGATGTTCTGACAGCAGAGAATGAAGCATCTGCATCCTCAAACACCAATTTTCCAGACCTCACCAACTCCATGACCCTCCCTCCATACCCCCAAAACACCATCGACACATCATCTCAACTCATTCTCTTCCCAACACCCTCATTTGATCTCCTCTCCCTCTTCCCCTCATTCTCCTTCACAAACCCAACTGAGCCCGCACCCTCAATTGGCAGCGACGATGTCCAAGCCATGACATTCCACTCCACCATCCTCGCACCCATGAAATCTACTCGCAAAGCCTCTCTATCCGCACACTCCATCTTCCTCAACTTTGCCGTTCAAAATCCCATGGCGTTACATTTTCTTCTTGCGTTTTCACATAGCGAACTTGCGATTCATCATGGTTTTAGCCATAGGCCTCCTTTGGAGTCCTATTTGCATTTTCAGAATGGATCGCAGCTTTTAAGCCAGGCGCTTGTGACGCTATCGCCTACGAATCACGTCGCGATGATGTTGTCGTTTTTGTATCTTTACATGTTTTGGATGAGAAGGGATCCATTGCAGGTTGAGAGATTACGGGAGTTGAGTATGTCGATTCTTGCGTATGTTACGACCTTCTCGCTGGATGAGGTTTGTGCCAATTCGGCTGGCACTTTGGGGACGTCAGAACCGGTGACATTATCGAGGATCCTGACGTATATTTATGATCGCGATGTATTTTGCGGTTTCTTTGGCTGTGGTTCTGCTTTTGCGAATTATGTTAGCGGAAAGCATGAGACGAGGCAACGCATCTGGCTGCTATCACGTGTGCCTATACTTCCAGACCAAACAGAGACTTGGTCCAGATCTGACAACTTACCAGAGACGAGTCAGAGGAGGACTATTGATGCTTATTTCAGTTTAATTACTATACAATATGAGATCAACCAGTACAGCCAGAGCAGCGAGCCGGCTAACCTGTGCAAATGGTTCGAGATTAGGAGGAAGCTGGATAAGATACGAGAGGTAAGCTACCATCATGACTTAGTAGGAATTCTCGTGGATTGACATCTTGCAGGAGCAGAGCTTTCTCTTCACTTTATCAAGAGACTGCGCCCAACAAGCTATACAACCACCATTGATGGCCCTCGTAGCCGTGACAGTCTTCCACGCCCTCGAAATCTACCTCCACCGCAGTCGCGACACATTCTTTGGCGAAACACCAATCCCCGCTGATATCGAGCGCGCACTCCAAGAGCTAGTCTCAGCAGCATACCACACCATCCCCGTCGGCCCAGTACAACTCTTGGAACGCTTCCAATGGGCTCTTTTAATCGGCGGTATCGAGACACATGATCCTGTATACCGAGACTGGATCTCGGGGAGTATTTCAGACCCCGTTATCAAAGGCGTTTACAATCTTGTTCTATCGGCTAGGACACTGTCGGCTAAGGGAATATCGATGGAGACGCTGAGAGAGTTAGTTAGCAAGCAGTCTACAGCGTAATAGATACAATTTGAGCTTCTTGGTGATACGCGGCTTATCTCGTCGATTAAACTGGCCACTCATAGCGACGTAGATAAATCTGGGGTAAGGAGGCATTGGACCCCAGATTTTGGGACCGACACTGAATAAAATAAAAAGGGCTAGAAAATTATGGGCTAGCGTCGCTTTGATAAGGAGAAGATATAACTGGGCCTGTGCGCCCGCGACACTGACTCAAAACCCATCAATGCGACTGAGTTTTTTTTGACTTTCTTTTCTTTTCTTCTTTTTTCTTTCTGCGACATAACAAAGTTTCATCATGGATGAGAAAGATATTAAGGAGTCGACGCCTTCTTGTGAGATGGATGTTAATGAGCGGGGGACGGTTGATACGCTGTCGGTGGAGGAGGAAAAGAAGCTTGTTCGAAAGATTGATATGAGGTATGTTTTTGAGGATTTGAAAGGTGTTCAATTGCTAATTGAAATAGACTCATGCCGTTGCTTATTATTAGCTATGGCTTGCAGTATTTGGATAGTAAGTTTTTCGTGTCAATTGAGATTCATGTATTGACTTTATACAGAAACGAGTCTCGCATATAGCGCTATTCTTGGCCTAAGAGAAGATCTAGTAAGTAATCTCACCTACAAAGCAAACATCTACTAACCATCTAGAAACTCGTCGGCCAACAATTCAGCTGGGCATCCAGCATCTTCTACATAGGCTACCTCGTAGCCTCATACCCCATCTCTCTCGGCTTCGTCAAATTTCCTCTCGGTAAATATCTCAGCGTTCTCATGTTCATCTGGGGCGTTGTTCTCACTCTTCACGCTGTCGCGCACAATTACGCTAGTCTCTTGGTCCTTCGCTTCTTTCTAGGCGTGTTTGAGAGTGCGATTAGTCCGGGTTTCTCGCTGATTACTGGAATGTGGTATACACCTCATGAGCATGTGTCGCGTCATTCGTTTTGGTTTGCGGGGAATGCGTCGGCGAGTATGGTTGGTGCTATGATTGCGTATGGGATTTTGAGCTACTCTGGACCTATTGAGCAGTGGAAGGTATGATATCCATGTTACAAACAGATAGGCTTTTGCTGACTTTTTAGATGCTCTTCCTTATCTTTGGCCTCATCACCATTGCTTGGTCCGTCGTCACATTCTTCTTCCTCCCCGATTCTCCCGCAACCGCTCGTTTTCTGTCAACTTCTGAACGAGAGTTTGTATCTTTACGCCCCAAGAAGTTCCAACGGACTACTCAGACCAAGAAATGGGATCGAGATCAGTTTATCGAGACTATGAAGGATGTCAAGGCTTGGTGGTTCTTTATTTTCTCTTTCGTCATCTGTGTTCCCAATGGTGGAACGACAAGCGTAAGCCTATTCCCCTCCTGTATGGATAATGTACATTGACATTGCGACAGTTTAGCACCATCGTCATCAAGAGTTTCGGCTACGACGAGAAACAAACTATACTCATGGGTCTTCCCGCATCTGCTTTCCAACTCACAACCGTCGTTCTCGTCGCCGTCTTTACAACATATGTCCGCAAATCTCGCCACATTGCTCTTGTTCTTACCTACATAATGGCTATTGCTGGTATTCTGATGATCAAGCTCCTCCCAACAGCCGAGAAACTCTCCCGCCTAGCTGGTTTCTGGCTCATAATGGCTGTTGCCCCAGCATTCCCTCTTATGCTGTCTCTATCCGCTAGTAACATTGCTGGCTTTACCAAAAAGTCAACTGTCATGGCTATGATCTTCTTGGGATACTGTGCTGGAAATCTGAGTGGTCCTCAGTTCTTTATCAGCACTGAAGCCCCTAGCTACCACGTAAGTGATATCAATGCCCTGCAATTGATCGCTGCTAACTTGTGTAGACTGCTTACACTACCATACTGGCCTGCTTTGCTATCACGATTGCTCTTGTTGTAGGCATGTACTTCTACCTCACCTGGGAGAACCGCCGTCGCGATAATGAGCAGGGTGTCAAGAGAGATCCTGAGGAGTCTCGACAGGTTGACCTTACTGAAGACGGGACACTTTTGCAAGTGGACGAGACTGATATGCAAAATAAGAATTTCAGATACATCTTGTAAGGCGAGGAGGAATGTTGTCATGATCTTTAGAGGTTTTAACTAGGATGGTTTGTGTGTTGTTATTCAATAATTAGTCATTACAAATGGTAAACATTTTGGTCACATTAATTGCGCTTTCACATTGAAGCACTCTGCTCTTTCCAGAAGGAAGTAGAAGAAGTGAAGCCTTTACTTGGACCATGAGCTCACAACGGATAGAAGACTGAATGAACAAATAAAGCCATCAAATACAAACTTTTCTTGGTATATTTTGCATAAACAAAGAAACCCAGGACATACTACGCTACATCAGTAAGAAAAAAAGCCACCAAAGCAATCTATCCAAAGACTTCTAGAATCAAACGCTCCTTGGTAACACCATCTCTCCAAGTCTTCCAATCCTCCGCCCTAGTGACACCCAACCTTCTATCCTCACCATGAAGAATAGGACCCAAAACATCAAACACATCATCCGATACCTTCTTACCACTGCACACCATCACAATCGCACCCTGTCCCCAAAGCCGCGCCAAAGTATCAGCATGCTTTGCAACCAAATGCTGAACATACTTGTAAGGTGAGTCCCAGTCTCGACTAAAGGCACGATAAACTGATGCAACCCCGGCGCTGGAGTACTCATCGAGTGTATCACGGCAGATGTCATCCATCTTTGCGCCGCGGCAGCCGAAGAACAGAGTACACGAGGCATTGTTGACCAAGTGACCAGTCTTTTGAGACTGAAGATATCGCTTCTGCAAGAATCCAAGGAAGGGAGCAAGACCAGCACCAACAGCAATCATGACAATAGGAACCTTGATCTCTGTAGTCATAGCAGTGCGAAGCTCCTGCCTGCAAGGTCGAGGCTCAACCAAGACAGAGTCACCAGGTCGAAGCTGGGCCATGTAGTTGGTAGCTAGACCACCTGGTCGTGCAAGAGAAGTCCCCTTTGCTTCTGTGGCTTCAACAACTGAGAAAAGAAGTGCGCCGTGGCCGGGCTTCCATTCTGGTGTTGAGGCGAAGGAGTATGTGCGGGGACGCATCTGGGGAAGCATAGAGAGGAATGTTGACAGGGGCATATTGATGGAAGGATACTTGCGGATGATGTCGAGGATGGACATGCGCTGTTCATAAATCTCGACATCGTACCTGTCACTGGCGAGGCTATAGAGTTCGCTCTTGGTCTCTTCATTGTCTGCGAAATCTGCTAATCTCTTGAGACTAGTGCGACTGATAGTCTGCGACAGCTCGACGAGAGAACTGAGGAGGTTCGAAGCAAGGATGGGAGTACCAGTAGGCAGGAATGTTGGTCGTTGTGATGATACAGTCAAGACAGTATCGTCATCGACACCAAAGCAGGTCATGACCTGGTCAACTAGCTGAGGTGGGTTCTTGGGAAGAACCAAGACGTGATCACCAGGTGTATAGGTCATGTCTTTCGGCAGCTTCAGAAGTAGATGGTACTTGCGAGGAACACCAGGGCTAGTGAGAAGAGTGTTCTCAACGACCTCGGCTCTCTTGAAGTGACCTCCAATGTCAGCCCTCTGAGACTGATTGATAGTGACACTCAACTCAAGATGAGACTCGGCCTCGGGATCAAGAGTGATACCATGTCGACTGGCGAGTTCGGGGAAGAGCTTGCTGTGCGCCCAGTCATCGAGGTCGGAGTACAAGCGACCAGTGCTAGCATCAGTTAGGCCGATCTCAACGAGGCGATCGGCACCGGCATCTGCTAGACACTTGTCGAGAACCTTGGGGATGCGATACAAGGTTGATACCCAATCCTTGTGGCCTGCAAGCGGTTAGGTGGAGGTTATGAGTGAAGAAAGGAATGTTACTTACCGCATCCAAAGACGGCGAACTGAATACCCTCCAAGTCCCCAGGCTGCAGAGACTCAGCCCACTTTGTAAACTCGGCAGCATTATCAGAAGGTTTTCCTTCATAAGAAGCCGCAAAGATGATGTTCGGTCCATCCTTGGATAAGTTCTTGGTAGCCTCGTCAAGAGGCAGAGGCTTAGTCGGCACAAAGCCAAACGTCGCACAGTCTGCCGAAAGTCGCTGCGCCAATGCCTCGCACGTTCCGGTGTTGGATCCGTAAAAGATGGAGATGGGCTTGAGGTCCTTGTCGGAAAAGTTGAGATGGCGACTAGAGAGGCTGGGCTGCTGGGAACTAGCAAGGCTAGGGTTCTTGAAAAGGTTGGTCAAGTTGCGGTTCTCCCGAAGCTTAACGTGCATGTTGAAACCGTCGGGCTTGATGGTAAGCGACTGCTTGATCTTGAGCTTATAGCTAGGATCAGCTTTCGAAAAGTCAAAGTTCTGAAGAAGCATGATGGTAATCTGCAAACCATGTTAGCAAGCGTCTGTCATGTCAATGGACAAAAGGTTACTTACAACTTGAGCTTCTTGCCAAGCAAACTCTCGACCGATGCAGCCTCGCATACCATTACCGAAAGGCTTCCAAGCATTCTTGGGAAGTCTGTTAAAGTGCTCATCTGCCATTCTCTCAGGTCTAAACTCTTCAGCATCAGGGCCCCAGACTTCAGGATCCCGATGGATGTGATGAAGGAAGCATAACAAGGGCTTGCCGGCAGAGACTTGGTATTGACCGCCAATGACCTCGTCCTTGAAGGGTGTGACGTAGAAGCCTGGTGCAGTAGGCATTAGACGAAGAGTCTCGCGGAAGATCATGTTGATGTATGGCATCTTTGACAGATGATCGACAGTGAGGTTCTCATCACCCAGTACCTCGTCGACCTCTTCACGAGCCTTTTGTAGCTTCTCGGGGTTCTCGAGGAGGTAGTAAAACGCGAATGACAAGAGACCCGAGGTAGTCTCATGACCCGCAATAAGGAATGTAATGAGGTTGTTAACAATACTCTCATCACTCATTCCCAATCCTGTCTTGGAATCCTTGCCGTTGATCATAGCATTCAAAAGATCATTGCCTTCAACAGGGTTCTTTCGTCGCTGTTCGATAATCTCTAGACAAGTACTCTTCATCAAAGCAGCGTGCTTCTTGAAATGTGCTTGAGATCGTATTCTGACTGATTGGATAATATCGGGGAGCATGGATTGTTTATCGGCGTCGACGAGGGCTGCTACCATGCTTTCTACAAAGGGATGCATCTTTTCGTTGCTGTAGAAGCTGTTGAAGCGGTAGCCCATTGTGCAGAGGGCGATGGTGTCGAGTGTTAGGCGTGTGAAATCGTTTGCGACGTCAATGGTAGCGGAGGGACCTAGGCGTGCCCTACAATCGTCAAATCCAAGGGTCTTCAACTGAGCGCCAATGAACTTACCATTTTAGACAGAGTTGTTCTGAGATGTCTTGCATGTCACCAAACATTTCTCTGATCTTGAGAGGTCCGAAAAGCGGCATGAGGATTCGGTGTGCGATAGCCCAATCTTGGTTATTATGTTGAGCTGTAAAGAGGCCATCGCCAGCAAGAGGTCGTAGCTTTTCAACACCGCCAGTGACGAGTTTGTGGAATCGTGATTCATCGGCTACCTCGTCGAGGAGTGCGCGGCTGCATAACATGATTTCTTCATTTCCGCCGACATCTAGTGAGAAGATTGGTGCTGATATTGTATTGTTAGAGATGTCGGGGAATAGCGGGGGGATCGTTGAGGACATACCGTATTCGCGACCGATTTCGATTAGTGATTGGAGGGAGTTTGAGATATCGAGATCGAGGATGTTGCCGAGGATTGGAAGGCCTGTGATGATTAGCGAGTGATTGTTATTGTGATGGTGTTGGTGCCGACATACGCTTTGGTCCAGGGATTTGGCTTTTGCGCTTCTCTTCTTGACGCTTGGCTTCTTTTTCTTGTTTGACTGCCATTGTAAAGTTTGAGATTGAATGTCGTGAGAAATTGGGAGAAATGGTTATTTTCGGTTTTGTTAATGGTCGTTACGTCGTGTAATGTCGAGTCGTGGGTATTGTTGTAGTTGTTTGTTACTGTTAAAGATGAAGATTCAGTCAACAGCAGATTCTTCAAGACATGATATAGGCAAATTGATGTTACATACACGAGGCTGAGCAATTCATAACCACGTCTTCAATCCAACGCGCGCATGAATTAATCTAACCGATTCCAACATTAGCGAAAACTACCGGTTACGACGTCACTGTGTCGATCACCAAACTACCACTTACAACGCCGCCAGTAATTACAGTACCGACTGCTCAGCGCCCGCGGGGCCCGGAAAACGGCACGCAGCCTTATAAGCTCCCCATAAAATACACTCCGCGGGGCCCCCAGTCGGTCTCCCGCGGGCGCCCGATATGCTCTCAACCCACTGTATAACCTAGAATAAGCGGTCAAACTCGGGCTCTAACGAATCAGAGGTGATCAATTATGTTGATCAAGCTCATCCTCGTTATCCGAAAACCCGTCTCCGTGTTTGAGTTTGGCTGTCGCCCGCTAGAGTTTGACAAGACATGCCGAGCCCTGTATCTCAGCCTTGCGTTTATCACAGACAACCCCGGAAAACAAGGGCTCCGATGGGTAAAATATCATACGGGAAGCATCAATTTCACGGTGGCCTTGATTTCCGGAGCAAAAAATATCGTAAAATCTTCATTAGACTAAACTGCAAATGTCAAAAAAAAAACTGTATACATCCTAGACTAAGTAACATGCTTGACGTCCATAAATATCACAGCATAGCCCCATTCTGATTCCTTTCACGACCGCAAGTTTCAGAAGTCTCAGACGCCTCTGATGTCGCGCCCATTTCGTAAGACTCTTCAGCTTCTATAGGTTCTCGACGTACTTGTTGACGACGACGGAACCGCACGAGCCTCCACATTTTGTTGCCGTTGACGACGCTGCCGCTGCCTCCGGGTCTTGCTCGACGGACGAGGAACCATTGTGCTGTCATCAACACCATGGCACTGTTCCATACAAACGCTGCAATCATGCCGATAGATACTGCCCATGCTAGTGAGATTTGGATATAGCATAGACCCATCACTGACAAATCGTCGAAGCCATCTGTGAGGGCGAAGCCTGAGATCATGAGGATGACTTGACAGACAAACATGTCAAAATACTTGATGTTTTGAAGCCATCGCAAGCCCATGGCTGTTCTTCTCATTCGTGAGTCAAAGAAGAAGCCAAAGAAGTAAAGCAATGATGCAAAGCCTGCAAACACCACTGTAACGAGACCGAGAACCTGTTTAACGTCAGTCTGAACTTTACCAGTTAGATGTTGATGATCTTACCCCATGTTCAGTTCTGAAATGATCTGATGAGCCCATTGCGATAATTCCCGCGACCAATCCAGCAATGACAAGAGGCGTAAAGACAAAAGCTCGTAATGCAGACTCCCATTTCTGAACTGTATGCTTTGCGACCGGACGATTGATCAGATCACAAAGCACAGTACTAGACTCCATGAGAAGAATAATGGGATACACAAAGAAAAAAGCAATAATCATGCATAACGCTGCCAATAGTTAGCAAAGCCCAGGTCAACAAGCAAAGAACATACCGTGGATATATGTTAATGTAACGAATGTATCTTGATCAACAGTATTGACAACAAAATTCTTCTCTGTGAAATCAATAGTGAATAAATTCCCAGTCGCATTGAGGGTATACGGTCCCCCAGAGACATAGCTGCTATTCCATGCTTGTGACTCTGAGAGATTGGCACGTAATAGCGCTAGGAGACCACCGACACCAGATTGATGCCAACATGTTTCTCGTGTGTGAAGTTTTGAGATCTCATGATGTATGAAATCCTCCACGTATGCTGTTTGCGCGGTGCTATTCATGGTTTGTCGGATTGGGAATGGTGGCAAGCTGAATGGTTAGGCTAGCACTAGAGCAGGTTTGTCACCTGTTGCCAAAAGCACGCTTTACTTTTAAGAGATCTGGAGAAATATCGTATGATGATATGGAGATATTATAGATGGGAATAGAAGATCAAAAAAAAAATTAGATTCAGATTTTCACAATCGGGGATAATAAGTTTACAGATTAAGGCCCCCCAACAACCTTATGAATCCACCGATAGACAAAACCGCTAGTGGCTTCTCCGGAGGAGTACAGATCAAATTACCAGTAAATTCGCGGATGCTCGGGGCTGTTTAAACTTTTGCTACCCTGTTTCAGAGACGAAAAATAGCAGCGCGACGTGGTCAGGGCGTCGAGCAAAGATAACTGCCGAGTCAGCGACCCACTCAGAGGGAGGATGTGACACTCGCAGTGAAATTGCGTAATGAATCCATCGTGCCGGGTATCCGCTAGAGTGGCAGGGGTAACAAGCGAGAGCGAGAGAGACTTCGGGATGCGAGAGGTGACGAATATCGATTCCGCGGGTCCGATGCAGGGTTCATGTTGAAAAGCATCGTAGGTAGTATTCCAAGCCTCGATAAGTTGACGATGGTTTATGGATATAAAGGAACAGTTTCGTCAAAGTCTTGTATGCTCAAACACAAACATCAAGTTTACGAATCAACAACACACAAAATGTCTCCTAGTCCAAAGCCAAAGTCCTACATTCGCCGTCTCGGCGGCATGTAAGTATTCCGACAACACCGCTTATCAATAGTGCTAACACATTCAGTGAGATGTACCAATCGGCAATGCATAATCTAGACCACTACTGCAGCACAGTCATGACATGCCGCTACACCCTCCCACCATCCCTCCACGGCTTCGACAACCAAGAAAAAGTATTCCGCCGCTTCGACCAAGCCATTGCCCAAACCGTCATTCAGTTTCCTCTTCTTCAGGTCGGTCTGGTTGGAGAGAGTACGAAAAAGCCAGTTTGGGTATCGCTTCCCTCTCTTGATCTTGCAGACCATATTACGTGGGATGTTCGATCCAATGCGAGGGATTACGAGAGGGCTTTTGAAGCCAATCTTCAGTATCAGCTTGATGCCAAGTTTGAGAACCTTGAGACAAGACCGGGCTGGCGAATAGTCTTGATGAGAACCAAGACTGATAACTTTGTTGATGTCATGTATGCTTGGAACCATGCCAATCATGACGGTATGGGCGCCAAGATCTTTCAACACGCACTCTTTCAGAGCCTCAACAACCCTTGTGCTTCGTCTCTCCTTCGAAGCGGCTCCCGAGCCATGACGTCGTCTATCTCTACGGATAACTTTCCCCAACCGCAGGAGAAGCTGGCCAAGCACAAGATCAGCTTGGGCTTTGCCTGTTCTGAGATCTGGCATAGTTTCGGCCCCTCCATGCTCAACTCGACCGACTCGAAAGCTCGCTGGGCGCCTATTCAGCCGGACCCTTACATCACTCGCTTCAAGGCCATGGATATCGATGCCATTACTTTGAAGAAGCTTCTTGGTCTTTGTCGAGAGAACGAGACTACACTTACGGGTCTCTTGCATGGAATTACCCTCGCTTGTCTTTCTGTTGATCTCAACGAACACAAAGCCGATGCCTTCAACGCTGCTACAGCAATGGACCAGCGAAGATTTATGCGCAAGGAAATCCGACCGTCAAAGTATGCATCGCAAAATCCCGAGAACAGCATCCAGAACTGCGTCTCATCTCTATACCATACATTCCACGCAGACATTGTCAGTGATATTCGAGCTCAAGCACGTATCAACAACTGGCCCGCTCAACCCATCGAGGATATAGAACCTCTTATCTGGAGAGCAGCGAAGCAGATCCGCGGGGACATTGAAAAGCGACTCGACACTGGTGTGAATGATAGTGTCGTGGGATTGATGAAGTTGGTATCTGACTGGCAGGATCACTTGAAGTCTCATGAGAAGAAACCTCGTGAGCTATCGTGGATTGTCACTAATATTGGTGTCATTGATAACAAGACTGAGAATGATGATGATGATGATGATGCTTTTGCAGTGGAGAAGGCGAGGTTTACGCTGAGCGGTACTGTTGCTGGACCGGCTATTCAGATTTGTACGGTGTCTGTCAAGGGAGGAGATTTGTCGATTGAGCTTTCTTGGCAGGATTTGCCAGAGATTGATGAGGTTGCTGAGAGATTGGTGCAGGATCTAAGAGCATGGTTGATGTACTTGGGTGCTTGAGACTTTACTTCTACTGGAGCATAGCGCATAGCGTGCGTTGCGATTTTCTTTTCTCATGGAGCGGCATAAATACCTTTACATCATCAGCATCAGAATACCATAGAAACATCAGATATAGACTTATACTTTTATGAACGATCAATCTCCTATCGTAGCACTAAGCCCTTTGGTGTTGAGTAGTGAAGCATGTTTACATAAACAAGTCGTAGATTCCATGAGATGATACTCTTTCTGGAAGTCGACCTTAACAGCGAGTATCATGTAATAGAGAACTGCTCATAAATGTACCAATATGTCAAGGGTCGGGGGCCTTTGACCACTTTGTAACCAAGCTTCTTCAAGCACCCAAGGCCACTTTCCCTTTCCAGGTAATAACAAAACGGCTCATCTATATATCAAATCAAGCTTAAATATTTAATCACAGTTCTTGTTTTCAGATCTCAGACGGAAAAGTTGGGTCCATCACGAAAATACCCTGGACCAACCTTCCCAGCTGTGAACTTCGATACGCTCGACCTGTCATGTCCAGCCGAAGCATCCTGGCAATCGGTTCCTTTCCGAGTCTAGTGTAACATGGGTTAGACAACAAGCTTTGAAACACGTACCTCGTGTTTTTCACCTTGGTGTAACTTGACAGTGATTCATGGGCATTTAATGGTGAGAAAATAAGGGTCTTTGTCAATTTGAAACGAACATGGTGCAATATACTGACTCACATTTCTTAGTTTCAGCCTTTGAACCAAGATCAACTCCAAGTCAAGACTGAGTTCATGTGAGCATATATGCTTCCAGCCACAGGTTTCAACTGCAAATAACACATCAATCTCGCAATCTAAGTAGAGACACAAGCCATCAGGTCAGCTAAGAATAGCGCAGCTAGCTCCTAGCTCAGTCGCTACCTTGTCCACTCAATTTTTTGCAACCGGTCTGTGGAGTACCTTTCTAGACCTCTCCACCATTCGAAGAGCTGGAGATGCTTTGGTTAACTACTGTCCTTCATGAAGTATAAGCATGCTACCGGTGCCTACTGCCCCTAATAAGATACTGCCTGTGAATCTATCGGGCAACCCGAATCCTGGGAATCTGATGCTTGTTCAGCAGCTCTTTGTTGTCTTGAACCTCTATATCTCCAGGAGATACTTGGGCTATGAATCTTTGTAGTCTTCAGAACTATCTGTATCGTTCTATAGATGCCAATATATAATCTATGAATATGATACGATGAAACCAAATAGGTACATAGAAATAAGTCTACTGTATTTATTTTGTGTCTATTTTATCTCCCATGAATGAGGCATTAGTTCGACATGGGGAGTCCAAATATGCTGTCTTTGTTTGTAAATTTCATAAAGCCTTCCCGGTCCCGAGCTGATACCAACGCGCCTGGAGACTTCACGAGGTCTATTTGAAAGCCAATGTAATAACGGATCTCGTCCGTATCCCAAGGAATAGGGATGATGCTAAGCAAGTTCAAGAATGGCTTGCCTCCTTTGTGATAGTTGATCAAACTTATCTGGCTTTCTCTTCTGTTCTGTATGTTGTTCTTGAGGTCGTATATGATGCTACCATCTACAAATGGTCTTGGGGAGCCTCTTTCTACTCTTCCGTCTGGCGCTTGCAGAAAGCGGCAGTTCCTACCAATAACTTCACATCGACTGTATCCCGTAAGATTTTGGAAGTTGTCAGAGACGTAAACGATTGGGCAGTCGTCAAGCGCGATATCGCAAACAACAAAGGAACAGGACAGGTCGATGGCGCCAATATCGAGCTGGGGATTTCTGCGGGTACAAACCAGCCAAAGCGCCCTCATCACGTCAAACTCGCTTTTGCTATAGGTGTCTTTCAATCCGGGCATTGGCGCATCAGGAAACGTAGTGGATAGTTGATCCCCCTCAGTATGTTGACCCATAGCCGGAGCAGATGTATTTATATGAGGTTGTGCCCGCTTAGCATCGGCTGGATGCAAGCTAAACTCAGTATCCACTGGTTTCTTTCCAGAGGATGACACTGCGCCGGTAGTTGCATTGTGCTGGGATAGTGATTCTCGATCTTGTGTGCTTTCTTGTGTGTCAAGTTCATGATAGGTCTCGGATGGAGGTTGGATAGGAGATCCCGGAAACGACGCTGGAGGCGAGTCACATAACGACTCGGTATACTCAAGAAATCGTTTCATCGCAAAATCGGCCTCTGTTCCATACCATTCAGAACCTTTACACCCGGCCACACTGACCAATTCGACGCGATCGACATCTAAGGCTTGCAACCTTGATCTGATGTCCCTGAATTCATCTTTGAAATCTGTTTCGAACCTTTTCGTACGTTCATCTAGCGAAGTGATGGTTGAGCTTGATGTGCATCAAAGTTAGGAAAAGCTGTCATCATGTTTCTCGTTGCGGCGCACTCACAATGTTATCGCGTTCACTGCCATATCTAGAGACACTTTATAAGTCGTAATGGTGTCTCTAAACAGTTGGACCTCCTTGTCTTTGAATGCCCAAGCCATATGCTTCCAGACCCGAACTTTAATAGCCCCATCTCTTGAGGTCTCCGTGAAGCTCTGTAGCAAGGTCGTGAACTCGTCAAATATGTGCAAACAGTTTTCCAACGGCGCTTTGAGGCTGGCGCAAAGATCGGGATTGCTAGACAACTTATCCTGGACATTGGTAATGTGGGCAAGAACCTCGAATAAGGCTCTCAAGTCGGCAGAGAGTACGGCGATGTCCTTGGGAGCATTCTGCAGGCTGTCGATAAATTCATACAGGCGCTTAGAACCATGAAGCAAAGCACCCAGAATGCCGACGACACTCGCTGTCACTGAAAGCGGATCAGACATTGCGGATGGATTTGCTTCGTACAGATAGTAAATGCTGGGAGATTTGGCGGGGATGGGATGCCTCAGCTGCGTATTATTGTTTGAGGCTGAGGCATGGCTCAGAATTGGTACACTATCCCGTTAATTGCATCTATTCTCAACTGTTGAAGAATATGCAGAATGTCTTGCACATGTTCTGTTTCTGATTGGCTAATCGCCATGCATGTCTCACAGTCTGCCTTGTAGAGGCCCAAGACCTGGCCTGAGAGCCTCACCGAGAGCCTTATTGGGTATTTATGCATAAGAGGCTGCTTACGATAATTATTTGGATGAGGCCGCCTTCTCCTCTTTCCAAAGCCTGCAAGCATTTGGCAAAATGGAGGTAACTGGTCTTGCCATTGGAGGAGTTGGACTCGCGGGTCTTTTCAACGTCTGTCTGGACTCACTTTCTCGATTTCAGTCCTACCGCTCGTCTAATTCCGGGACCCATGTCTTAGATACACGTTTCCGCGCAGCTAAAACTCGATTTGAACAGTGGGGAGCCAGCGTGGGGATTTCTCAAGGAAGACTTCAACAAGAGCATCATCCTGCACTGGACAACAAACAGACGACGGCTGTGATTGAAGATATTCTTCAAATTATCGCAAAAACAATCTGCGACGACGGAATTCTTCATAGAAATCGCACAGAATCTCGATTGCAGAATGGGCACTTTGGAGGTCCTCCACAGTCGAGAAGCAAGCGACTAAAATGGGCGCTTGGGGGTAAAGAGGATCGCATCGAACAGGTTGACATCTTTGAGAAAGTAGTGCAGCAGCTATACAACCTGGTTCCACCGGATAGCAAGGATGATCATTGCGAAGGGTTGGAGAATACACCATGGGCAAAAGACGTACGACAAATGCTTGCCAAGATGGAAGAACGGATCAAGTGTAAGTATTTTCTCCTACTAATTTTCGATATTATTCGGCTCACAGAATCAAGCTCAAATAAGGCGTGATGTCTACTCATGGATCGACAAGTCGCCATCTAACGACAAATATGAAGACTCTCTAGGCAAACGGGTTGATACGACATGCGAGTGGATATTCGACAGGCCTACCTTCAAGTCCTGGCTCTCACCAGAAGCCTCATCTATGCCAAGCTTGCTTTGGATTAACGGGCCAGCAGGATTCGGAAAGACTATCCTTTGCGCCCATATCGTTGAGCATCTTTCTGAGACTACGGACACACCTGTGGCCTATTTCTTCTTCACGTCTGACCATCAAAGCCGGGAGGACCCATTCTTTGCTCTAAGATCATGGATCTCTCAACTTGCAGCTCAAAATGACAGTGCCTTTGAAGCCATTCGTCAGGTCTGGGAATCTAACTCTTCCGAAGTGGCCTCTCGAAGAGCTCTTATTGACTTGTACAAGGAAATAGTCACTACAGTACCCGGCTGCTTGTTCATCGCCGATGGGTTAGATGAATGTTCTCAGTTGGGGACTAGCGACTCTTTGGTTGCTAGATTCTTACGAGACATTATTAATTCCATAACTGGTACTGATGTCAGACTCTTATTGGTTAGTAGAGATGAACCAGAAATTAGAAAAGTCCTGGAAGAGAATCAAGACTCCTTTTCGGAGTACAGAATCGGGGCGGATGATGTTGAAGCCGACACATCAGCCTTCTCACGGTCTATTGTTAATAAAAGTCTCTCAAACAAGAGTGAGCATCTTCGATTAGCTATCTCAGAGGCCATGAAAGAGCGTTGCCAAGGCCAGTTTCTGTGGATCAAGATGCAAGAGCAGTCCTTAAGGAATGGCATGAGCAAGAAACGACTCCATGAAGTGGTTGAGAATACGCCTTCCGGGCTTGATAGTCTCTACGACCACAACTGGAAACGAACCATGAATATGCCTGAGTGGGATCGACATCGAGCTTTGCTATTTTACGTTGGGCTGCGTTTGCGTGCCAGCCACTCACTGTCTACCAAATAACCGAAGCTGTTTTAGTCACTCAATTTGAAGAACTGGATCCTGACGAGTACCCAGAGACTATCAATGACGACTACATCAAAACCGAGATAGTAGGACTCTGTGGGCCCCTTCTAGAAGTCCGCGGTGAGATGGAGGAATTACCACCTGGATGGCGGACTCTTCACGTACCACATTTCACGGTGCGCCAGTACCTCGTTGAGCATCTGCCGATACCCACCTGGCTACAAGCCAACAACTCCTTGCAGAAGGATTACGAAGCGTTGCACTATACAGTGATAGCGAAGGCTTGTGTCCAATATCTAAGCTTGTCGCAAGTTTGGGAAAACCAGCATGATGACCCTGGCCCTCCTCAAAACAGCTTCCTTCTGCATGCGGCTTGCACTTGGATGGAGTACGCCAAGTTAAGCTTCTTGGATCCATCACTCCTTGAACTTTCCAAAGCCTTTCTATCAAAGGATAACAATCAGTTCAAGTCTTTAGTTGACTGTCTTGCGAAATTCATAGGAAAAAAATTGTCTCATGAAACGGTCTTGCAGCGGCAGCTTCGTCCTTTTGAATACGTATTCTATGAAGGATGGATAGACATGGCTGGTCATCTTATTGATGAGGCCGATATAAATGAGATTGGTTCTAGAGGACGATCACCTATCTTTTCAGCCTGTGAAGCCGGCTCAGCAGAATTAGTCAATATGCTTATTCGACGCGGTGCAGATTTGAGCATCACAGATACTGATGGATTGACATGCCTTCACTACGCAGCCTCTTGTAGATTTGAGGACATTGTCAAGATCTTGGTGGAGTCAGGAGCTGACTTACTGGCACAAGATCACCATGGCCGTACGCCATTGCATATTGCCGCACTGCATGGCCACAGAGAGTGTTTCCAGTATCTAATCGAGAGAGGAGCAGATATAAACATGAATGATACTTCTGGTAACACTGTTACGCACCATGCATGTGTTTACGCTGGCAGGGCCGAGGTACTAAGATACATCCTCCAGAAGGGGCCTGACACTCTAGCAACGGATCCTCTTCTCAGTGTAGGGTCCCCGCTCCTTTTCATAAGTTCAAGGATCAATGGCGATGTTGAGATGGCCAAGATACTTTTTGAGCACGGGGCAGTCACTTCCTTGTTTGTTCCGAACTTCCAGGGTGACCTGCCGCTTCGCCTCGCAGCATCTTCGGGTCATACTGAACTTGTAAAGCTATTTCTAGAGCACGGAGCAGAAAGAACACTATCTAATTCGGATAAGTTTGGCCGAACGCCACTACACTATGCGTGTGGGGAGATATGGCGCAAGGAAATCATCAAACTTCTTTCCCGCCCAGGAGTCGAACAGTCTATACTGATGGGAGACGACGAGGGAGACACACCACTTCATATCGCTTCAAGGGCAGGATACGCTAGTTATGTCAAGTTGATACTTCAGTACCAAGAGCCAGAGCACCAACATCTTCTGGAAGCCCGGAACAAAAAACTCGAGACGCCATTGTTCGTTGCATCTTGTTTTGACCATATCAATGTCGTCCGGGAATTACTTAACTATGGAGCTCAGACAACACTTTCAGTCTTAGACAAATGGAACCGTAGTCCGTTGTTGGGTGCATCAGGTGAAGCCTCTCCTGAGGTTGTGAAGGCACTACTCTCCCACGGAGCAGGAAAGGCCATTGCAATTTCTGATATAGAGGGCGAAACGCCATTGTATGTCGCCGCGGCTCGTGGCCAGGTCGAAATAGTGAAGCTCCTTCTTAAGGTCTCTGATGTCCCCGTCAACTGGAAGACCATTTACGGCATCGCCCCCTTGTTCATTGCCTCAAGGAATGGATATCATAAGGTAGCAGAACTACTTCTCTCTGCGGACTCTATTGATATAGACTGCGAGAACTGGCTGGGCCTGACTCCAATATTCGCAGCAGTGGCGAATGGACATTTGGCAGTTACGGAGCTTCTTATCTCAAAAGGCGCCACAATGAGACCATTGGTAAGCATCGGGCAGGATCTGCTCTGGTGGGCTCGACGTTCAAACAATCTAGGCCTGGTACAACTATTAGAGGCTCAGGAGGCTCTGACAGGCGGCACTGCCTCTGAGAGACATCGTCCTCCGCCTGGACAATACACAACCTACCAACCACTACCTCAGAACGCAGAGACAATTACCTGTGGGCCTGACATTGACTGGTGTGATGTTTGCACTCTAAGTGTGAAAGGCGACAGGGAGTTCGAGTGCACCGAGTGCACAGATTGCTACATGGTCATATGCTCAGAGTGCTTTGATAGAGGGTTTCATTTGTGTCCAAAGTCTCATCTGTTGGTTTCATGTGCGTCTGTTGAATCAGATAGTTCAAGCGATACAGATGATCCAGATGGTCCCAAAAACTCATAACTCGCAGTTTCCATGGGAATTTAAGACTACCGCAAGTTTCTGAGCAAGCATATGATTCCCAAGAGTGTTAATACTCGATCTATCCACAAGACTTACAAAACTGCCCAAGGTCCGAGGTTGATCAGTTTGAAAGTTTACAGGAGTCGCATATTTGGTAGAATTCAACTCATCACTTGTCTTTTCCCTTTCTTTCTTCCAAATTTGTATATAAAACTGGTTAAACTGGTTTAACCTTTAACGGACAGTAAGGAACCTTCTGCATCGCCATGAATACTTTGATAATAACACAATGACGGTTTATTTCTATTGTTTAAGCCTGTGCATGCGTTTACTGAGGCTCCTATAAAATGCCCAAATCTCAAGACTGACAAGGTGACAGGTCAGCATGGGGATCGCAAATGGCTAACGACCGGTCTCCAATAAATGTCCAGTCCAGCCTTCACAGCTTGATATCTGGGCAAATTCTTCCCTTCGCAAGATTGATGGCTCTAAAACCTGGCTCATCTAGAGCATCTAGGTGCATCGCTGTAGGCATCACACCCCCTCTCTCAAGCGTCCGAATCCTCATCACTATCCTCCTCCGCCACAAGATCAATGACCAAAGCCGCCTTTTCATTCAACTTATCAAGTTGAAATCCCGCCGCTAGCGCATCAGTCGCATCATGTATACAACCCGCAACATCAAGTCCAATATCATTCTCTTTCAGCGCCAAACAAATCACCCTAAAATGCTCATGATGCGCATCCTCCACCAGTTCTTGATTGTCACCAGCATCAAAGATAAGCACAGCGTTTCGATGAATAAGACAGAAATCCTCTTGCACGCCGGGATATTTCTTAATGGCTGCTAGTTTTGCGGGCGTGCAGCTTGAGCTGGTGACGAGACGGGTGAAGACGCGGGCGTTGAGAAGGGCATCGATTGATGAAGAGTTTTTGGGGGTGAAGATTATGACATTGGGAGGGAGGGTCGGCTTTTCTGAGTCCGCCTTTGTGGGAAGATTTTGTGTTGTCATAATGAATGTGCAACTCAATGAGTTGTAGTTGGAGAGCTGTTGGTGACAAGGATTTCTATGTGGAGAAAAAAGTGAACACGCAAATTTTGGATCAAGCGTGATGAGTCATCGGGTTCAGGGTAGGTTTCCATTTGCTGCAACAGCGAGCGCTGATAGTGATGTATTGAAAAGGAGTTCTATACCAATTGAAAGAAGGGGGAAGTATAGATCTCGATAATTCTGAATTAGATGAAGCAAATGACTCGGAGCGAGATAGAGTTTGATTTGGTGTCTTTACCCTTTTGTCTCAGCTTGGCCTTGGTGTAAATGGTAGCCCTCGAATTACTAGAACAATTATTCAGAGGGCGACATAACTTCAATTAATCGGATATAAATATCTTCAGCACCCTTAGGCTTGCATGTACTACTATTGGTGTCAATAGCCTTCAATTGATGAGAATAATTGAATATTAACATTATCTCCGAGTCATCCAAGAAATCCAATCTTATCAGATACGCCTTATCGAACCAATCAATAGCCACTACGTAAGACAGCTAAAGATTATCTGCGCCATGAATCTCGATGAAATGAGGCGCAAGTAAGGATAGATGCGGCTGAACAAGCACGATAATGGCCTTTAATGTTCTTGCATGAGACTATCGCCAAATTGCGGTTGTTGCAACGTTCCTTTTCGCGGCGCATTGTAACCACTTGTCTGAGATACGGGGTAGACGCTAAAAATAGAGCGCTCTCATGCAGTTCTACGGCTGCTGACTGACCTCTGTAAAGCGTTAATATTCGCAAATCGTTTTGAGATTGAGAATTAAAATTAAAACCTTATTGTTGAAATTGGTGTATTCAAATGTTAATTCATAAAGTTCTCCATGTTACATATACTTATTTTGAGCACCCTTGGTGATGGAGATCCAACAGCCCTATAAGCTGTAAGGCTGTGCTGATCAACCCCATACATTCCTCGCGATAATCTGACTGCGCCCCCGACATGAGTCACTTCCCCTGACAAGGCATACTCGGCCCCTTCCAAATAGAGTGTAGCAAACATATTCAGCTTTAGCCTTAACACTCTGCTATATATACCGTGTGACTCACGCGGTAACATTTTTATCTCTATATAACGAGTCTCTCTCGCATTCAAATTTTAGATCTTCATCAGTAATCAACATGGAAAGAGTACGCAAGACGTTCTTCGACCCTTTGGCTACGACAAAGGGTCGTATCACCCAGCTATTACAAGACTTGCCTGTTGGCTCAGCACATCCTTTCAGCCCTGAAGGCATATTACTATGTCGAACGAAGAATGGTATCGAAGAGATTGATATCTCGAATTACAGTCAGGAGTATTTCTATAATACTGTTGACCTAGGAGAGATGGGAGAGGTCCTGTTAAGGCGGATGAATGGCTTCAGATCGCATTTAGGTAAGGTTTTTTGAACTACAACAAAAATCCTATGGCTAACTCGATACAGCTGTTTTCGATGATTTCCAGATCATGCAAGCTCCAGCAGCTACTTTCAAGATCCCTATAGTATCAGGACAAATAACCATCCTAGCAGTCTCAGAACGCACTCCTACGTACTACGATTTCTGCTTCGCAGATGAAGATTGCAGGGCTTGCTGTTGGCTTGCGCGAGAGACTTTCTCTGGCATCAAGCACAGCGGCGATCTTCTCAATCATCAGGATCTTCTGGACTATGTCACGATAGACAAGGATAGGTTAACGCAGAAGCCTATTTGTGTTTTCATCTCTGGATACACCAAGACGCAGATCACGAGATTCTTGGGGACGAATCCTGCTTTGATGGTAGCGGATCATGTTGACAAGGTATGTTGCCGCACCTCAATCTGGTATTGCCAAGGCTAACAGTTTACAGATTCTGTACATCATCCCTGTTCCTTTGGATAGAGCTACTATCGGCGATGCCACGATCTGTTGTCCTTTGGTGATCAAGCGCGATGGAGACTCCATCATCTGCTCGATACTTCCCAAGGCGACTACGGATAGAAACATGATGTGTCATAGCAATGCACTCAAGAGTCCTTGCTTCCCCGAAGCTATCAAGAGTGCTGACTTTTCACTCTCTGTGCCCCAGTCTACTGTTACCTCAGCAATCAAGACGGAGGAGAAGGAAGCGGTCGTCGAGGGCGATGCCCAGCTTTCAGACAAGAGACGTGCCATATTGACCACTGACTCATCAAATTTGCCAGCTTTCTTAGGCTCTTCTGACGCACAAGTCATTCGGTTCAGCACTGGTATAGAGTTCGTCTCAGATGCAAATGTCGACCAGGACAAGTCAGCCGTTGTTCTCCCCTGCATCTTCGGATCTCAACTCCAGGGTCCACTTCTCCTTTCCACTGGCAGCACTCCTTCCAACGTCCCATTCAAAGATGAGAAGGCTCTGTGTGCTTACTACGAGCAGCTTGAGAGTGTAGTCGTGGTAGTCGATGAGCGAATGACAGACAACGCGCGGAACTTGGCTTCGAGTCTGAGAATCAACACCTTATTCATCGTTCAGATCAAGACAAAGGAGAATCACAAGACTGAGGAAGAAGTTGCGTCTGTGTTGAGTTCAGCAAATATCAATGCTGTCACCGCCCTTGCGGGACCTCAGTCTTTGATCGTGGCTAATATCAGCGAAAAGTTCTACTTCTACCGTGGTGTGGCGAATCACAGGATTTTGGATACGACCAAGTTGGACTTTGGAGCGGACATCACCGAGGTCGTCGTGTCAAACAGCGTGGAAGCGCTATTGGCTCCCGAGATTCCTCGACTGATCAGTCTTAGTGCCGAAAACAGCATTGTCTTGCCCTACTCCGCTCAGCGCATTCGCCCTCAAGATTTGTCCAAGGTCTTTGAGGACCTTAGCATCGCAGAGATCAACAACATGCACAACGACATCACCGCCGCAGTTCCCCAACTCCAAGCCCTCCTTAGTCAACAGGATCTTCAGCGGCTCTCCAAGGAGCTCGTCGACACGCTCTCCGGCAAGATCGACAAGATAATGGCCCCTCTACGAGCCGAGTACATCGCCTTCATCTCCAACAACTTCAACACTGACGATCAAGCCGTTTTAACCAAGAAGAACAAGATGCTCGGTGAACTACGAAAGAAAAACAAGCAGGTACAGACTGCTCTTGAGCCTGTTATTTCTAGTCTTGCGAACATGATGTCTGTTCAGACTACGTCCAAGAGAACGCATGATATGAAGAGACTTATGAGACAGACACAGATCCAGAATAATGTTGAGGCGACCAAGTCTATGACTTTTGAGAGTTTGACAGGATTGTTGGAGAAGCATGCTGAGGAGATGGGTGTTATGCTGTTGAATATCGAGACACAGCCTTATAAGCAGATGTTGGCGCGATTGAAGGGCACGACTATTGATGCGAAGTAAGTTCCCCAATGCTCTTGATTGAGACTCCCGTTACTAACATTCCTAGGCCCTGTTGTGCACTTGATGATCGAATTCTTCACCTCGACGGGTTCGACGCAGGCATCATCATGGAACAATCCCAAAGCCAACACGCAGGCCCTCTCGTCAGCCAAGCCGGTCCCAACCATCCTATCCTCGCCCTTCCATACCTCAGTCAACAGCGCGGCATCGGCTCAATGCTAGCATGGGTATGCTGGGACGAATTCGTCAACCTCAAGAGTCCATACACAGTTCGCTGGATGGAGAAGTGTAACGAACCCCACATCGCCGCTCTACGAATCCTGATGAGAGATACACTCAGTCAAGCTGTTGCTTCGCGAGAGTACAACTTCCAAGCTGGAAGTCCTGAGATTGGTCATTTGATGAGTTCGTTGCTTATGGCCGCTATGTCGAAGCTTGCGGCGATGAGAACGACTGCCCCTGTTGTGCTGGATAAGGCGGAGGATACAGTGACGAGATTGATGAGAGGTCTTTTCGGCAATCTTATGACTATCGCTGGATCAGGCGTTCGTCCTTTGAGTTTCGTCTGGCAGCTCTTCGGGTTGAATCCTCAGTACGATGTTCCCGTTACAGATGCCGACTGGGTTTGGTACGAGAATGTTGTTGAGCTATATCCCTACACTGGTTGGCCATTGAAGCAGTTCAATGAGAACCTTTTCAAGCTTCTTGACAAGATCATTGTGCGAGTCATCACCAAGAACGAGAATGTCGCCGAGATCAAGGAAAGTCAGGTATCAGAGATGCTACGATTCTGCAAGCTTCGAAACATTCAGCTTGAGCACTGTCGCACCATCATCACCATCTTTGAGAGGATGCTCACCACGGATGGTGCAGATGTTGCAGCCATTGCAGGTCGGCTTCAAGTGAACATCCCAAGCGAGTTGGAGAAGCAGACAAAGGGTTTCACAAGAATGATGAGATACATCGACCATCTCGCCAAGGGCGGCGCAAGACGTCCAACTGATGATCTGCTCTACGGCAATGTATACACCAAGCGCTCAGCTGCTTTCAAGGATCTCAAGATCGCAGTCGCACTAGCCTGTGAAGAAAAGGACTGGGACACAGCGAAGGAGAACTGCCAAGCTGTTCTAGACTTGCACAAGGAGATTGCTTCGAAGTGGCAGATTGATTCTGAGCAGCTCAAGGTACAGAACCTTCACTACTATCGCAATCTCATCGATGCAGATGTCTCAGACGACGCTGATCAAGAGACCAAGAATCGCACGAAGAAGATCGTGGGCCGCATCATAGATGATGCGGAGAAGCGACGTATTCCTTGGCAAGTTGGCAACGACGCAGCCAAGAACAACGTTGAGCCTCTAGACGAACAATTCCTTGAGGAAGTCCTCACTGGAAAGCGTCCTGAAGCCGAGACAAAGGCTGTAGTTGAAGTCGTCAAGGAAGAACCTGTTCAAGAGGATGGCTTTGCAGCGTTCAAGACATCTATGGCGCCCAAGTTTATTTCTACAATGGAGAAGGCTATTTCGGCAGAGGACGTCTGCAAGATGACCAAGGTTCCTGAGTCTTCAATGAAGGTTTTCATCAAGGCGCTTAACCCTGAGTTTGAGTGGGATGATTTGGGACAGCAGTTCAAGATTGTGATATTGAGTTTGTTACGAGATCGTTCGGGGAGGATGGAGAGTAGACCTGCTGCTAGGATGTTACAGATACGATGAGTTTTAGTAGTGAGATTGAATAAGTAATGATTGTATGATATTTAGTCTAGTTTTCTTGTTCTTAATTTGTTAAAATCAGAATGTTTCTTAATTCATAACTCGCTCTAATGAAATGATATCTTCTAAAGCTTCTCTGCTCGCGACACTCTAATGGTCTTGTCGACTATGTTCATTGCACGAAGACATTCCTCGTCTCTAAATCGGGGTGCAATAATCTGGATTGCGCAAGGTGCACCGTCTGTGGCCTCAGGAATATCTAATACAAGTTAGTAACCGTAGGTAAATACTGACAGGACAAACTTACAATCTGGGTCAAATGGTGCCTTTGCCTTGACATGCTCGGCGTCTTCGAACTTTGATGACTTGCCAAAGGGAATGATACCAGCAGGGAACTATCAATTCGTTAGCACATCTTCCCCATTCTGTATGATGATATCAACTTACATCCAAAACATTCCACATGAGAGTGTAGACAGGAACACCATAAGTATCATGAGGAATAGCCGTTGTAGCAGCTCCAGGAGCAAGAACAACATCCAGCTTGTTATCCCGATACGTCTCCTGCCAAGCCTTAACATACTGAGAGCGAACCTCATTCAAACGGGACAACTTGGTTGAGACATCCAGATTCGGAGGAACGGGGAAGTTGCCATGAGTAAAGGGATGAACACCAATGGCCACTGATTTAACAAATGGTTCACCAATCTCTCTCTCGACAGTATCAGGACCCGGGCCCATGACGCTGAAAAATTGGAATCCAATTCTTCCACCAAGACCAGCATTTCGCTTAGGATCCTGTGAAAGATAAACAAGCTTATGGCCTGCGTTCTCGAGCGCAGCTGCTGCCTTTGCCAAAGCGCGTCGAACTGGAGGATGAAGAGGATACTCAGGATCTTCAGCCATGACGCCAATGGTAAGCTTGGTGTCTTTATCACCAAGATCTCTCCAAGGGATATCAACAGCAGAAGGATCATAGTCCCAGGGCCGTTGACCAAGAGTGATCTTCATAAACATCTCAAGATCCTCGACCGAGTTGGCCATAGGTCCACCAACAGGAACAATGCCAGGGAGACGATCCTGAGGGAAGGGATACTCTGATTGATCTCCGAAGGGGACGCGGTCAGCGGTGGGTTTGAAGCCGTAGATACCGCAGCATAAAGAGGGAATACGGATGGAACCAGCGATGTCACTGCCGACGCCTAGGGGTGAACCTCGGAAGGCAACGAGAGCACCTTCGCCTCCAGTTGAGCCACCAGCGGTGAGGCTGGTGTTGTGAGGGTTGAGGGTTCTTCCAAAGATGTTGTTCTCCGAGTCTGCTGTCTAGAAGATGTTAGACTATCAAATCCATATTGGGTTTAGTGTAACTAACCATCATAGTCTGGGGCAGGTTTGTCTTGCAGTAGAGAACAGCTCCAGCATCGAGCAACAAGTCGACAAGTGTAGAGTTCATGTCAGGAATGGGTTGACGAAGAAACTCGACGTATCCAACAGTGGCATGATGACCTTTGACAATATATGAATCCTGATTTGTTAGTAGGCTTTCTCATGGTGGACTAAGGGGTACATACCTTGAGACTGATGGGCAATCCGTGGAGTGGACCAGCCAGCTTTCCAGTGGTTTTTAATTGCTCATCAAGCTCCTTCGCTCTCTGAATACCCTCCTTGAACATGATCTCAGTCAAACATGATGTCTAAACATGTTAGTATCATTCCCAAGAGCAAATATCAGAGTGATATATACCAATTGTTGAGCGAGACTTGCACGCTTGCAAAACGCCACAGTAACTTCCTCTGAAGAGAGCTCTTGACGATGCATCTTGCCAAGCAACTCCGCAGCAGTATACCGCTCCGTAATGGCAATCTCCTTCTCGGTCAAAAGTCCAGACCTCTGAACGGCCTTTGACTCTATAAGCTTACTACCATTACCATCTCCAGCATTTTTCAATCCCTGGAGTTGTTTTTCTGGGAGGAGCCATTCTGCCGGATGAGCCTCACGCTGCTTCTCCCTGTGCAGAGCAGCAATGGTCTTCCAGTTAGTAGTGGCAGGCATGGTGATGAGGTAGAGATGATGTGACTTGAGAGATGATAGAGATTAGCTACAAGTATTTTGGTCTCCGCATTGTTTATTAATGAGGAAAGAGAGCAGGCGACGAAATCGGAATTCAAGATCCTGTAATCTCCCCCACAATACCTACCCCATACTTCAGACCGAGATAGTTGGCCACAAGATTTGAGGGAGGGATTGTTTTTAGCTCCGCGGCGCATATAGTGCCCCAATTTGGAAGTTGAAGCCGCCCATCGGCAAATAGATTCGGCATAAAAACAGGGTTGATCTACAGTATCATCGGCATCATTCCGTTGCAGTCACCGTATCAATCGCTGTAATCAAACAAAAAATGATTCGTAAAGATAAAAGATGCCCATTTCCTTTCCAAATTAAGCACTAGGTTTCAGTAAGATCCGATCTCAGATCTAAGCCCAGCTGCAGCCCCCCCGCGAATCTTGTCCGACATGTCTTCACACGTACCATCCCCCGGAAATGACTTTTCTCCTTCCGACGCCGATATTCCTAGAATGCGCATGCCTCATTTACAGTTCATCTACCGCATCGTTGCCGAGATGGACAAAGGCGGGGTTACCGAGATTAAAGGCATCGACGGCACGGCAAAGAGTAGAATTGTCCTTCCCATACAAGGAGGCTATGTCAACGGACCTCAGATAAAGGGAATCATAGTTGAGAAGAGTGGTGCCGATTGGGCCGAAGTCATTAACCCTAACAAGGTAATAGAAGAAAAAAGCATATCATTGATTACATACGGGCAGATTAGCTAACGAACCGGGCCGGGGAGGGAGACAGTCTTTTACTCGGTTAAATGCCATGTATACGTTGCGGACTGATGATAACGTACAGATCCTTGTTAAAGCACAGGGTATCTATCGTACTGGGCCTGGAGTGGACGAACAGGTGGGAGAGCGGGATACAGTTACGCAAGATGATATGGAGTATTTTACGCATATAAAGTTTGAGGCCCCTGGAGATGGTCCATACGGATGGTTGAATACCGTAGTTGCTATCGGAGTCATGATCATGTCGGAGGGAAGACCAGTCATTGACTGTTATCGGTTGACTAACTTTCCCGGGAAGAGAGCTGCAAACTTGTAGCTAGATAATATTGAATAAATACCATTAAGGATCCACATCGTATCTTGGGGCTGAGACTTCCATGTGGGGCTTAGATGTTCGGGAATAATTACTTTTGATACGGGATGTGACACAACAACGTAATGTCTCTACTATGTAGTGGGCAAGTGACAACTGACAGAGGCTGAGTCTAAAACACCACGGGGTTTCGAAAGTAACGCCGTATCCTAGTAAAGTATGATGCATTGATCAGAATATCCCAAGTCATGAGTAACAAAGAAACCATGCTTTTTCGATACTGTTGACACCAGGCACAGAGTATCACTGAAAACACAGTCTTTTGAGATGAAAGAGAGTAAGAGTAAATTGATGATACCTAAGCTACCAACACCATGAACCAATGAATCCCGATATCCTCCTAGCAATTTCATCCCACAAAGTCATTATTCCACCATAGAGTCATGTCAAATACGAGACCGCATCTCGACCAACTTCCAATAGCGAGATGCCAGAGCAATGCGGATCCTCTTGCCATAGATAATCATGGGCACAAAGAGAGAGCCAATAGCGAATGCAATGCAACCACTCACGATAAACATGTTTGTAAGACCCTGAGTGTTCATCCAAGGAACGATGGCAAAAGTGACACCAACGGAGACGGCGTTTCGCATAAAGGCAATACCGATAAAGGCCTCGGCAACAAGCTCACGGTAGGTATCGATGATGAGAGTAAAGGTGATGTCACCGTTGGCGCCGAGTCCAAAGGCAAAGAAGGCTCCTCCAAGGGAGGGATAGATCCAGTGCATGCCCTGAGAATGTTAGTTAAAGTTGAAAAGTATCAAGGCAGTTTGACTTACCCGAGCAGCTGTAGCGCCAAACATGATGATTCCACCAGCCATGGAAAAGGTAGGAATGAGAAGCGGGTACAATCGCATCTCAGGCTCATAAGCACCGCCATTGCGCTTTGCCAATCGGACAATAACCCAATCAACTAGAGGTCCTCCATAGATACTTCCAAAGATGTTGCCAACAAAGGGACCAAGAGCCATGTATCCAATGCCAGCGGTATTAAAGTTGTATGGAGGTGCTGAAAAGACAATTGAGATGACCTGCATAAAGACAACCAGCCAGCAGACTCCAGAAGCAAACTGCAGAGAAGTAAACATGACGTGAGGGAGAGTGATGACATGGAAAGGCATCAGGAACAAGCGAGGAAGGTTCTCAGATGTGGTGGTAGTCCAACGCATGCACTGGCGGTACGAGTTCATGGGGATGGTAGATTCGGTGTGAGTAGCGACGGTAGCGATATCATCTCCGATCTTGTTCTTGGAGTCGATGTCTTCCTTGGTAGGGCTCTTTTCAGAAGATGTATCATCGTTGTCAACCTGTCCGACCGAGAGGGGGATGTACTTTGTCTCCTCAAAGGCAAAGATGAAGACGACAAAGAGGATGGTAGTACAGATGGCAAGGGTGTAGTAAGACCAGCGCCAGCCTTGGTTGGCAGCCTGTGTACCAGCGGCCATTGGTGTAAGAAAAGAGCCGACCATGACAGCAGTGAAGTAGACAGCATTAGCAGATCCACGATGATGAACGAAGAAGAGATCAGAGATCTGTCAAGCATCAGTATGTTATACAGACAATGGTAGCATGGGATAACTCACAGTCATCTGAACAGCAGTCTCATTGATGGCACCACCAAGACCAGTAATAACCATGGTGATGATCAACTCAGGGTAGCTCTGCATTCGCGAAGTCCACCACGCAACACCAGCAAGAGTAGCAGTAGAGAGGATGTAGGCAGACCGACGTCCATACTTGATGGCAAGAGGAATGAAGAACAAGCAACCCATGGCAAGACCAGCTAGCTGGGCGGATTGGGCATTGGTTAGCTGCTGAATGCTAACGCCCATGTCAACAGTCATCTGCTGCCAAAAGACAGTCTGGATGGAGACATTGGTGAACGCAGCGACAGTGACGGCAATTGACAAGCCAAAGTTGGCTAATTTTCGCCATGTCGGCCAATTCTAAAAACGCGTTAATTGAGGTTTTAAAAAAAGGTGATTGGGAAAATGCTCACGAGAGGCTCATTGGGATCGTTGGAAGGCTGAGGTACAAGGACGAAGCGCGACGCGTCGGTTGCTGGTTCTGCTGTGCGAAAAAATCTTCATCAGTATTTTTTGTTGGAGATGTTGAGAGCGATGGTGTTTTACCCAAGACCAGGCGAGCCTCTCCCGGGATGGGGACGCGATCAGTGGAGTTCATGATGATGATGGGCCTGGACTATTTTTTTCTCGCTTGAAATGATGGGGAAGAAGTGGAGGTTGATGCTGAATGAATCGTCGTAATGATGGCGTGAGGAGAGGCGCCCGGGCTATATATCTGTCAAATCTCAGCCTGCGTGTGTGTGTGCGTGCGTGCGTGCGTGTGTCTGTGAGATATCAAGGAGTGTAATATGCGGTACAGCCACCAACAGCATATGCAGAGAGAGCAAAACTGAGTCTGCACGAGACAAACTTGATACGATGGCCGTCCTCAATTCTACGTCGGTAGTGGTGGACGAGCGGTACGGGGGTATAGGGGTCAAGGGCGATTAGCTCTACCCGCTCTCCCGCCAACCCCTGTCTTTTCTCTTATCTGCAAATCACGAGCAAAGGCTATCTCCCCGCATTCTCACACTTTGCCAAGTGGCGATAACATGTCCCGTGTCTGGGCTAAACTGCTTTGGGGATATACACGCGCGGCGCCTCTTTCACCCCTTTTCGTCTATAAACTTCCATCCCCAGCCCCGCAAAGTCTGAAATCGCCTCTCACCCACCTCCATCAAATCCCTGGCCCGCCTCTTGTCAGAAACCAGCCAGATTTTAAGTACCTATTGCAGATATACTATGGCCCGATCACGCGGAGGCTGCCTGAATTGTAAAGCCCGCAAGCGAAAATGCGACCAAGCCAGACCCGAGTGCCACGCTTGCTCCCAAAGGGGCATGAAGTGCCAGGGTTACTCGACTCCTCTCCGCTGGGTCAATGGCGTGGCTTCTAGAGGTAGATTTGCCGGTGCATCTGTCCCCGACGCGTCATTGGTCGCGATGCAGAGCCAGAGCCCAGAGAATCCAATTCCGAGTCATGATTTACTATCCATGGATTCCGAGACTTCCTCTGCTCCTAACCACGATACTTCCAGCACCGCCTCTGGCTCTATCTCTTCGTCTGCCTTCTCACCCCAGGCCATCGGCGTGTCTTCAGCAGACCCTCATGATCCAATCTTTCAGAGATGTATGTTCATTACTCCTCATTTCAACCCTCCCAATACCGAGGTAGTCTCTATACTGATTTGGTTCTTACTAGTTATGAGTAATGGCCTCAATCGGCTCTACTCTACGGAAGCCAGTTCATGGATCAAACCCTTCTTCGAGCAGATGGCTTATCAGAGCCCTGCTCTCGTCATGATTGCTGGTGCCATACAGGGTTACTTTGATGATGGCAATCGCGGCATGTCCGTCAAGTCGATGGAATATGTCGCCTTGGCGCTGCAGACATTCCGTCAAGAACTTGCCGAGCGCTATGAGAGAATGCACAACGCGACAATATGCGCTGGATTGTTGGTCTGTTCATTATGTGTACGTGTTCATTTGACTCTTATTCCCGCCGGAGATTAATACCTCGCATAGCTGCTACAGACCCAACCATGGACAATGTACCTCGAACTCATAGTCGACGTCTACAACCTCAGAACCAAGCTCAGCACAGTTGGTCAAATATCTAATGACCATCATACCCAACATCTTCTCGAGGTTCTTGGAGTAATGGATCTTCCCTCAATGGTCATCGGTCGAATAAATCCATCCATCGGCGTCTGGAAACTGCTTCGTCGTCAACAAGATGATCGCGATGAAGGTCGAGCCACCGGCATTGAGGTCGTATCAGGTCTTCCTCGATCGCTCATTGATATCTTTGCTGGCATCATCGACAACGATCCTGACTATACCGAGAATCGCTTCTGGACATGGCCCGGGCAGATAGGTGAGTCACTACAGTGTCATTTTTGGGAATGCTGGCGGTTAGCAGGCATCTTGGAAGTTCGTCGTCGGCAAAGAATGGAGCGCAAAGCAAGAGGTCTTCAAGGACGAGAGGACGACACAAAGAAGAAAGCCCCCGAAACAGAAGTCGTTCTATGCCGTCTCATTTCATCAATAGATGCTCTCCAGAAAGCCTACGAAGAACCTCGCAACCAACACCTGCTTGTCCACAATGGACTACCATATCCAGTCATCAACGCTAGTCTAGAGGTCCCCCTTCTCAAACAACATCCAACCTGGAAAGCAACACTCGACGACGTGAGACAATCCTTTCTCAGAGAAGATTCCTTTGACCTTTTGAGTACCATGTTTGAAATGCTTGATGAAGCTTGGGTTGATGGTACATCTACATTTGACATGGAGAGCGCAGCACGCTTAAGAAATATCGAACTTGCAATTTTTTAAAGGCGTTGGGGACAATGGGCGCATAATGAACTGCAACTAATGACTCTTTTTGTACTATGGATTACTATTTATCACTTGAAATGAACGATGCAACTCGCTGGATGAGAGACTTTGTGTACTCTGTACTAGGTGCCGAGTAATCAACCGTGTAAAAAGACACAGAAGCCTTGCCATTCTCAACAACATATGTCTCACCAGGAAGAGAACAGTCACCATTGATGCAAGCGTTAACGCCAGCTGCATAAGGCTTGATATTAGCCCAAGTAAACGTTCCTTTTTCGGCATCGAGGACCGCTTCGTTGACGTGAGCGTTTCCGGTGAATCTTGTTTGCACAAAATCGGGATCGTGGTCTTTCTTTGTCAAGACGGGTAAATTGACGTTGACACCGTAGCCAATGGGCAGAAGAGGACCATTCTTGGGGGATGTAGCGATAAAGTTCTCGACGAATTTGACAGAGGCTTGAGCAGCCCACGTTGCAGGGTTGGTTCGGTTTTTGACCTCAAAGTAGGGGACCTCTTGATTACTTGCTGAGATGGCGATTGCAGGAATTCCGCGATTGGTAGCGGCATATCTAATTCATCGTCAGCATTGGCATTATTCTGCTATGAGAAAGGGAACTCACGCAGCTCCAGCAGTACCAGACAGAGTCCAGACAAATCCGCCCAGATTAGTTCCGTAGTTAGGCCCAGTAACAACAAGATCAGGAACGCTAAAGTTGGCAAATTTTGGGAGGACGTAGTCCAGGGCGACAAAGGTGCATGCAGCAGGTGTGCCGTTGTAGTACCAGATCTGGCTGTCCTTTGGATCATGTCCGACCTAGATTTCGTTAGAGGTAACTCTTGAAGCATTTTAGAGAGGACATACTGAAGGTGCACCCTTGGGAATCAAGTCATACTGCGATGGAGCTGTCAAGTTGCCCTCTGTGGTGAAATCAGAGGTACCGCCTTTGCCGCTCTGCTTTGTCGCAGGGGCTACAAGCCAGACTGCAAACATGTCAGCGATTATTGCCTATGACGAAGAGGCTGACCGACCATTGTGACCCTTCTCCTTGAAAATGCGATACATTTCACGCAAATTTCCAGAACCAAATCCATCGTCATTATTCAGCAGAATATTCAATGCATTGACATATGAAGCTGAGAGCAGAGCTCCAGTGACAATAGACGACAAACGCATTCTCACAAAGGGTACAGGGTATCCGGTTAGTGACGAGCAACGCCTCAGTATCAAAACAAGAGAAGTGCCCAAAAATAATCAATTGAGCGATCTTGATGATCTTTTATCCCAAACAAATTCAGCGGAGTACGGCCATGTCCGTTATCGCATTGCCAAGCCTTCAAAAGTTCCCTTGTCTATCAAACTAAAGTATCACAATATCTATCGCTCGCGTGCTCTCCTTCCAAAAGTAGACAAGGTGAGGAGAAGTTGGTAGTTGATGATCCTGGTTGTTGATATTGCTCTATCAGTTATGCCGCTGTTTTGATAGGGGAAAAGATAATTATCTATCAGAGCTTATCAGAAGTTGGCTATCGCCAGGCGGGGTTTAGAACAACCATGTGATGATAGACAAGGCTACTCGGATATTACGGCTGCAAAAGATCCTGGATTATGAGCAAAGGAATAATAATTGTCCGCGTTAAGACTGATTCGCTCATTGGTTACACTACTTTGTCCTTCCTATAACAGACTGAAGATCATGGTAGCGCCAACAACACTAATCAAAACACCAAACCCCAAGCCTTCAACTCGCGACGACACGTTATCTTCTGAGCCTTCTTTATCCTCTTTTGGTGGAAATTCCGACTCAGGCTTCCGACTGCCCTGGACAACGTTATCAGGTGCAATGCACGCGATCTTGCTCTCACCAAGACCCTGAGAATTCTGTACTGAAAACATTATTGGAATAGGTTGCTGGACAACCAAATCGTAGACATCAAAATCCTCGCGATTTCTATCGGATGGTAAAGACCCTCCTGAAAGCAGAGCATCCAAGGTTATATAGCCCTTGGGAAGATCAATATATGGCATTTCGTCCAGCGCGCAACGCGTGCTGGACAAGTTCTGTATCCTAGCTGTAAAACAGTCAGCGATATAGCCACCGAGCCAGTATTGATTCATCGTTGAAGCCTAAGATATCTCCACAAAGATTATCCTTGCAGTTTAAAACCAATAAGCCTTTGTGATGACTCAATGAGCAGCCTGATTCGCCAAGGAAACACTATGTCAAACGTACTTTGTCTGCTCTTCATGTGGTGCTTGCATTCTTCACTGACGTCAAGCGGCGGGCATCGATGATTCCCTCCTGGCTCTGGGATCGGCGTATTCTCAAATTCCTTGATACATTGATCACTCATGATTCCTTTGCATGAATCATCCCCGCTCGTAGGATCGTCAGAAGTCTTATTGATTGCCGCCATCATATAGACGCAAAAAAGCGTCTTGTTGCCCCTGGAAGTTCCCGCAAGTGATTCAGAAACACTTAGAAAGAGACTTGTTTCTTGAGAGGTATCGACGTCTCCGAATACGAGGTTTGGTGCGCGTCTGTCGGTTACGGTGAGAGTTATGTACCATGGATCATTTTGTCCTTCGAACTCGACGGGGAGTGTGCCTGTCGAGTTGTACATCAAATAGCCTTCGTCAACTGTGCGTATGGAGTAGGGACAGTCTTTTGGTAGCGAGGAACTGGAGGTCGAATTCTGGCCGAGAGACGTGCCCGACAGGAATACCCAGATTATAGCGAATAACTTGAATATCTTGTCCATTTTTTCTTCTTCCTTTGAAGAGCGGATGATAAACTCGGTGTCTGTCAGAAGATGCAGTGGCAGATAAATAAACAGCCTGGATGTTTTTGCCCCCTTTATTAATGACTTCATCAACATGCCCGGTGTTTACCTGGTTAGCTGAGCCAAGGAATCCTTCGCTGTGTTATCCTCTATTTGGCCTGTTATACCAAGCGCCAAGACAGCGCGGGCTAAGCCAAGACGTGCTAATTGATGATCATGCCGAATTCTCCGGTATTTCAAAAAGGATCAAAGAGCTGATATTCAGCAAGGTTCCAAGAATGACGTATTACCTCATATCAGCCTTGAAAAATGGTATTTTATTCGCTGCGCCTGACAAAAAAGCATCCTATGTTGGGGGGGAGCTAATTGTGACAGATTTCTGATTTGCAGATTGATACTTGTTTTCTTGACTTGACATATCGGCGGATCAAAAGTTCCGCGATTGATCGAATACATCAAAGTCAGTGTAGCGGCCTTCTTGCGAAAGTTCCCTCGTCTTCGTTGCGAAGCTGTCCGATTCAAAGTTTAAGCTTTGTGGAACGATAGGTAACGTCCGTTTGAGCAGACCAAGAGAATGCTCCAACAAGAATCTAACCATCCATCCATCTAGCTTGTGGCTTTCTGTGGACAAAAGACAAATCTTTTGGAAAGCTATCAATCTGTTGATCTATAATATGTCAGCGCTACACATTAGGCTTAAGATCTTGGTCTTACCATTGCTTCTGTAGCTGGCCAATACTGCCGAAGCTCTATCAACGCCTCGAAATTCGTATTCAGTTCTTGTCTAGCCTTGGGAATGTCCTCGGGTTCGCCTAGAAGTAGCGTATGAAGAAGTACTGCGGATGCAACGGTCGTCATGTGTCCAACTGTAGGGTAATTCTGTTGACATCCACTCATCTGTCGGGAGAGATGTAATAGACTGCTGAATGATGAGGCATGCGATTTGCACAGCGCGACGTGGTTTTCTTGGCCCTGATAAGATGGCTCTTTGGTTTCGAGAGAATTAAAGTACACGAGCGCTGAGAGATGGTGAAATGCTAGATGCAGAGCGATGAAATGTCCTCCGAGATTATTCTGCTGATGGCTGTACAGGTTCTGTGTCGACATTTGCATGTTATCTGAGAGATTGTGCCTCCAAGATTCGAGCTGATAGCTAATGCGTTTGATGGCTTCGCATTTGTCCGTGGGTATCATATCGCCCTTAGCCATAGCACGATTTAAATCTTGAATGGGACCGAAATGACGGATCAGTGTTATCATATGGGCGAAGATGCTGGGCTTCAAAGTCCCGCCTTGTCTTGGGTATGATGGCTTGAGAAGACTGAAAGAGATCTCATCGATAGGTAGAGGAGATGCATCAGGGCAGTGAGGGTAATCCATGTGCCGTGGCAAACCAAGACCAGAGGAACACCAGCGGTCTAGTATGTAAAGAGACCACCAAGTTCTATGTGCTGTCTCGCTCGCGATAGTTGGGTCATGTTCTGAAGCAGAGTTGAGGTGAAGAACCTCGGCCATACCATTCGCAATTCCTATATTTCATCAGTATAAGCCTCACCTGCGACCTTGTGGAAAAGAGTTGCACTTACGGATGAATAGAGCCTCTGAAGAAGTCGGACAGTTGCCGGCACTGAGAAGTGCCAACAAAATACATGTCTGCACATTCTCAATGCACACATTTTCAAGATCTGCTTTAACTAGCCTCTTTGCTTCCTTCGTCAATACATGCTCCAAAGCACGATGTTCAGACTTTTCTGAGAACTTTGAGCCAAGAGCACAAATAGCATAGAGCAAAGCGTGTCCGATTTCCTTATCGCGTACTTGTCTTTGGAGAGTTTCTTGGTGAAAAATGCTATGAGGTCTACCATCGAGGATTCGTAGATAAGATTCTACAAACTCGGTTGCTAGCTCGTCTGTCAATTCCGTAAAGGGCTCATGAGTTCCCTCAGGTGTATCAGTAGTTCGTGAGCTGCCCTCACGAACTAGATGAGCGGTGCAGGCGAGCTTCTTGCGCTGACATTGACCACACGGCGAATCATTGCTCGTCCTTACACACCGCCTCTTGGATTCTCGGCACTGAATACAGGATCGAGCTTTCATTGCTGAACTGGTGCATTGTCTGGAATGATACTCTTAGAATAGAAGAGTTGAGCGGATGATAAGTGATTATAAATGGTAAACCAATCGCAGCTCTTATTCCCCGAGAATCCTCCCGCAGGCTGCGGCCCCGCTTGCGGAATGTTGATGCTCTGATTCGTTAGAGATCCCCGAGTCGGAGAAACTTGAGCCAGAGGCTTGAGTATTGTTAAGGATGAAGTATTCTACTGCAAAGTCCAGGTTCATAGTACTTTTCATTAAACATGGATAACAACACAGTTCATATCGCTGTATTTGTCCTTACAAGGACATAATGCACTTATCAAATGACAGGAGATCAGATCGTATTAATTATAAAAGACTGTCATTCCTCATGATATGTACTTGGACTTGGTTCCAAAGCATTCACTTTAATCATCACTTAAATCTCATATCACCACGATATTCTTTCATCATGTCAAACCTCCTCGAACCAATCACCATCGGAGGCAAACTCCATCTAAGAAACCGCATTGTGATGGGTTCAATGACCCGTAATCGCTGCATCGATGATAACAAGCCAGGGCCTGCCCAAATCAAGTACTATACCGACAGAGCACGATATGGCACTGGCCTAATTGTCACTGAAGGCACTTTCGTTGACTGGACTGGCTGCGATTGGAAACATGCCCCATTCATGATCACCCAAGACCACGCTGATGCCTGGCGAAAAGTCACTGATGCCGTGCATGAGGTCGGCGGTAAGATATTCTTCCAGGCGTGGCATGCTGGGCGATGTCAGCATGATCAGATGCCGATTATGAAAGAGAAGGGGGGAAAGGTTTTGGCTCCTTCTTCCATTAGAGCTGATGCTGGTAAATATCGAGATTTGCCTGGAATGCCTGTAAGTTGCTCCGAACTGTCGTGAAAGTATGCTGATGGAAAAGGGACATACGGAGAACGTTGAGGCCATCACAAATGTCCAAGCTGTTGTGGATACTTACAGACGGAGCTTTGAGCTAGCTAAATCAGCTGGTTTTGACGGAGTGGAGTTTCTAGCCCAAGGGTAAATATTCCGCCCGTCGTCTAGTACAACTACTAAGATGCATCAAAGTGGCTACTTGCCTCAGCAATTCCTTAGCAGGTTAGTCCGGGACCGCCTCTAAAATGCCTCGATGGGCTGACAAAATAGCCGTGCGAATCACCGTACTGACGAATATGGCGGTTCAGTAGAAAATAGATGCCGCTTCACTCTTGAAGTCGTCGATGCCATCGCTAAAGTCTTCGATGGACCTGAGTACATCTGCGTCAAAATCAACCCTACAGATTATCTCAACGATTCTGTTGTTGACTTTGACGAGATGAAAGAAACGTACACGTATCTCATCACGGAGCTGGTCAAACGCAAGGTTGGTGTAATCAACCTTGGGCGTCGTGGCACTGAAACAAACACTAGTACTGGAGAATTCTTCGGTCAGCTTGTACGACCTGAGGGATATCCTCTGCCTCCTAGCTACGATCCAGTGCTCGACTTTGGGAAGCTCATCAAGTTTCCTGGAAGCCCAACCTTGCTTATGGCAAACCATGATTATACTGTTGAAGAGGCCAATACTCTTGTTGGGGCTGGTAAACTTGACATGATCACGTTTGCAAGGGCATTCATTTGCAATCCGGTAGGTTTTTTTTTTTTTATTTTTATTTTTTATTGATGTCTTCTAGTTCTGACTATTTCCATAGGATCTAGTTCCCCGCATCAAACACGGAATACCTCTCGCCAAGAATGATAGAGGCTCTAGAGTTTACTATGGACCAGGGAAGACACCAGACGAGGATTACAATGACTGGCCAGCGGCTTCACCACCTGTTGCAGGACTCTAGTAGTAATTCTGCTCCCAAAACGGGCTAACAGTAACAAAGATGTTCTAGTATATTCCCCCATTTTACCTAAGCCAATTATTGAAACTTTATCTATACTATTCATTTTATGATGCAACTGAACTTTAACTTGCGGATATACAGCATATATAGTACGCTAGTGATGTTGAAGGGATATCCTTGTTATGTGGCTGCGGCGAGCGGGTTTTAAGTATCAGCCTATCACTTGAGATAGCATTGCATTCAGGTCCAGCCTCACATTGATGCAGTTGGCAAGGGTTCAAGCCTCATATTTCTATACCAAGTCAGGATAACATGGCCTTAAAAGTCTGTTTAGACAGCCTTATCTAGAATAAAGCCTTCGCATGCCCAACACGCAACAACAAGATCCTTCTTCTCAGTCTCCATGTCTCCCAAGAACTCCAGCTTTCCGTCCTTTTCAACCGCGACAATTGACTCATACTCATCAACCCATTCCAGACCTCCGAGTTCCTTCGCTGAGCGATCTCGAACCGTCAACAGAAGCTTCTTCTTCCAATCGTCAGAGTCACGATATCCGCGCTTATGCATAAGCGCCTGCATCCTTTCCTCCTCAATCTGCGTCAAGGCACGTTTGATCGGTATCATCTGATGGAAGGTGGATTTCCGATTGGACTTTTCCATCACGATGCTTCCTTGTACAGTGCCTCTCTTTTGCCCTCGGATAACCATCATGGGTGCAGGGTTGAGACTGAATGGGATCTTCATTTTTTCACCAGAATAGAGTGTCAAGTCGTCATCATATCTGATGAATGCATCGTTTCCTGTGGCTTCACACAGGCGACGAACCTCACTTGGTAGAAGGCGGCAGATTTGCAGCTGCCATGGGTTGCCAGTCTGTGTATTGCGAGTTGAGATGTGATATGTGGGGGTTCCTGGGGTACCTGTTGACGTCTCATAGATGTAACGGCCCTCGACTTTGAACGATTGCTTGGGCTGATGAGGCGAACTCTCAGGGGCAAAAGACGAGTCTAGCCGAAGAGACAGCGCGTTGCGAGGCGGTTGGCTGGAGAGAGTTTCGACGAGACTAGTTTGACTCATGTTGTGCGATTTAGAAGCTGTTCCTTAGTATAATAATGTGATAACTGATAGATTCTACAGGAAAAAATTACATATATAAAAAAAGACTGAGTATTAGGAAGGTTAGAGTCATTTTATACTGATATTGGCATCAATGGACTTAAAGCACGGAGTAATTAACAGAACATGCATGGCCATACCAGCCAGGCAACTGACATATAGGCTCAATGAGCGGACTTCCTATTAGGGGAAGAATGAATGGTTCAAGGTGAAAAATATATCTCATAGTCTGGCATCAAGAGCATGGAACTCAGACCATGCGGGATTAAATTTAAAAACTGGATTGGCCAGTGCGTATTAAGCAGCAATAAAAAATGATCCTTCGCGTCATATCTTCCCCTCATATCTGCAGCAGTGCCAGACACTCTCACTGCCACTGGGCGAAGGGAATGCAGCATAAAGGCGTTTGGTTCCACTTACATCCAGCCCGGGATCGATAATTAGACTGCCAAGACCTCGCTTGGGTACTCGGCATCATAACCAACATTTGTTCAGCTGTTAAATAAAATAATAAAGCGGTCAAAGTATTTAAGCTGGAGTATCAAGTGAGAAGATAAATATTATGAACTACATAAATGTACCAAAACGAATCTAGCTCTCCAAGGAGAGAAGATGTAAGAAGTATAATTGTATTATGTACCACCTTGATCTATCTCATAGGCCAGATCAGGGACATCCATCAGCCTAGGTGCCCGTCTCAGGGAGAGCCTTGACATGTTCCCTTTCTTCCGGTGGCCCAATTTTGATAATCCCCATAAGGTACCTCGGTGTCCGCTAGGAAACACGCCTTGATACCGTCATTGTACGTGAAGCCTTGGCAAGAGCCGTCTGAATTGCAAAGATTGGCGCAACTTGTGAGGTCGTCGACAACAATGGCCTGGGTTAGGCCAATGAGGATAACGTCGCATTGGATTTCCATGGTGCCAACACATTGTCGAACTTCAGAGGGGCATGTAATCTCGGCAGGGGCAGCTGCAGTTGTGGTTGTGGCTGATTCGACAGTAGTGGTCTCTGATTCGACAGTAGTAGGCTCTGCACTGGAAGTGACAAAGGTAGTGAGGCTTGACTCGGTGATGGCTGCAGAGGTGGTCTCGAGGGCAGTCTCTGTGCTCGTCTCTGCAAGGCTGGTCTCAACGGTGGTCTCGGCCAAAGTTGTAGTAGAACCAGCTAGAGTAGTGGAGGGTGCAACGGTAGTCGACTCAACTGATGCGGTCTCGGTAGTGGAAGCCGCAGAGTTGGTTTCAGAGAGGGAGAGAGAGCTTCCAGGCTTGCATGGTCCCGCAGATGCAATGGTAGCCACTGCAGAGAGGACCAAAAAAGAACGAATGGAAACCATGATGAACATGTATTTGGAAAAGACAGACTGAGGTATAAAGATTGGACGTCAAATTGATTGACCACGCAAAATCGAGGCTGAGAAAATATCTTTTGAACAGAATGGGAACAGTCGGTTTTATTTATTTCTTGGGCCCCTATCTCAACCCAGCATGTAATTAATTTCCTTGAGCTGAATCTTAGTTTGCAGTGGCTTGCGACTATTGATCAATAGTGCTAAGCACAGTGAGGCGACAACTCATGAAAACACCAAAGATCTGCAGTAAGGCCAAGCTCTATCTAAAAAGGTTAACATAAAGTTAGCCCTAACTAAACAAGCAAATAATTCGGTAATAAATGCAATTTCCTTACCTGCAAATTACATATCCATTCACCTCTAGCATTTTTGGGCTTAGATATACTACAACCGTGGCGTACGGCTCCGGAAAGGAAGGCTCTAATTGGCTGCTGCTGCTTGTCTTTAGTGGGCTTACAGTGACCTTACCCTGAAAGCTCTAAACCATTGGCGAATGACATAATGGTATTTCAAAACTGACTAATTGTGCGTTAGTGCTAATTTAGTGTATTTATGTTGGCCTAATTTTAGAGAGCCCTTTTTAAAATTGTTCATATTTATAGGCGGCTTTGCCTGATAATGCTCTGTTTTGCGAAATTCTTGTTAGTTAATGCTCCCCACTAATTACAACAGAGATCAATTATACAAAGTATTAGTCGTTGGTCTTTCTTGATGACTTCGCCATCTTGTAGATGTTAAACATACGGACAATAACTATATTAATATAAAAGAAATTTACGATATCTCTCATGGTATTGTAAGATGAGAAGTCCTTCCTTTATAATATCACTATACATATCACCAACATAGAATAAAAACATACGCTTTAAAAGAAACACAGCATTCAGAATATGTTCTTAATAGTTATTAATAGAGCTTCTGTACCATACTACCCTCTATCCCCTGTATAGCTACTTCAAGTGCTTATACCAGATACTCCATTCTTGCAAAACCGCGGAAGCACAGTCCCCAACTCTTGAGCTTTCGGGTCTTGGTTGAGATACACGCTCCTCCTCTTCATTTCTAGGATCCGGTTCGTTATGACGGTTTGATCGTTGGTAGTTCTAGACATCCTCGGTTAGTGAAAGCCGATCCATGAGTAAAGGGTGCATCTTACCTGATCGCCTGTCCTCTAAGGGCCTTCATGCCAGAACCAGCCGTCCCTCTTTAAGAACGTCCAACAAGGTCACCTCCGCCTGTCATCCCCGTAATGCTACCAACAAGGACATCACCCCCAATCTTACCAAAGCTGAGGTCCAGGTCCTTACCACTGATTTTGTTGTTGATTTGGCCTCCAATTGCCGCTCCAAGACCTCCACCGGCAAAAAAACCAGGTGGACCACCAACAAAGAAGCCACCAGCCGCGCCTACACCGGAGACAAGGTTGCCTGTGCTTCTCGCAAGTGATTGTCGAGCGCCCTCTTTGTCCCCAGTGAGGTGTTGCACGCCTGCTGTTACATGGCCAACAACAGGTACAGAGCCCACAACGGTGACTACGTTGTCCCAAAAACCCATAGTGAGAGATGTGTATTATTTGAGAAAGACAAGAAATGTTCTGAAGAGGATTTGAAAGAGAAAAATAAACTAGTGTGACTGGATTGGAATTTTGTATAGGACCTCGGGCTGTTTTTATATTTCAATGCATTGCCAAACCGAACCATCCTTTTATCCATAAACATACAGCTTCAAACCCATTGATACCATATTCTCGTCCTGTTCCGCACAGAGCTTGCCCAGTTGGGAATAGTGTCAATATTGTGCAGGTCTAGATTTGGCTCAGCCCGCCACTTTTGCAGCATAAATCTGATAGCTTCTATTTCAAGCCGCCATTCTGATTCGCTGAACAGGTCTTGATTTCTGGAGCTTCAGAAACGTTGACAATCATTGGTACTGATAAGGGTTCCTGAACTAAATAGCGCCCTTTGAAATCAATAGTATAATATGCATTCAGCTCTTCTGAGATGCACAGAAATGGCTGAACTGTCTTCTATTATGTGCCATTTCTCCTTGTACATTCCGCACTTGGCAGATAGTCCGTACATAATGGAGTTTCAGCTCGCCACAGTTGTTTGCTTGGAGCTGAAAAGCCTTGGGCGATTGGTATTATGGGCCAGTTTAACTCATGCAGAAAAGCTCAAGAGTCACATTTCTGGATATTTGTGTCGTTACTTCTACTCTCATGAAAGTCTTTCGGCATTAGCTACGCGGAAGATATTAGTATAATATCTGAACTTTGGCCTCGTTATATTATTGAAATTTAAGTCCTCTGGTGGAAGCGAGTCTTTATACGGAATGATTTCGAACGTATTTGAGAGTTACAGGATAAGATTTCCTTCACCAAGTCTCGAGCACGAACTATGTCCTGTATGTTGTTTACTTGGTGGCATAAGTGTAGATTGAATGAGCTAACGAAAGTAAGTGCCCTAGGAGCTATATGTATGTAGAAAATGAATGTAAGTGCCTCAGAGGCTACAGAAATCCCCCCTCAGCAGAGCTGTCTCCTAAACTGCCTTTATCCATAATTCAATACTTCTGGTAGGAGGAGCTCTGGTACCCCGTATGATCAATATAGTTGAATGCGAGTTATACGTCTCAGGACTAGTTGGTAATGCAGACGAGACCAAGTCCCTCACGTTTGGCACACCCTGTAATTATCCATAATCAGCCAAAGACCAATAGCAGAACATATAGTATGCAAACTTACTTCCATTGATAACCTCGGTGTCGCTAGAAGGACCAGAGTAATACTTGCACTTGCTATTTTCCTTGTGAGAGCAGTTTCGAGGGCACTGACAAGCCGAGACTGTGAAAGGAGACACATTTGGTCAGCCAGAATACAATGATAGAAGTGGATACGTCGGGTCCTGAAGCAGAGATCAAGCTTCAACATACCAGGATCAGTAGCAATGAAAGGCTTGATGGCGGCTGCAGCTTCTCCAACCAGGAGGGAGCTAACGAGCACAGTGATAAAGGCCTTGACTTGCATCTTGAATAGAAAAGATATTTGATTCCCGAGTGTGTTGTGAGGAAGGATAGTTAAGATTTGGATGATGAGGACTTTGACTGGGGAGAACTAAGGTATTTATAGACTTTGCATTCCAAATATTGAAGCGTATTTATTTGACCTGAACTCTTGAACCCCAAGTCCACCCTGGCCGCATGAGCCGACGATGATCGTATCAAAGAGAATCACTTTACCGATTCGGAGTCAATTACTATCTTCATCGGAAATTCTTACTCATGTCTATTAGCATTCGAGAGCTGACGCTGACGATCATTCCTTGCAAGTCGGAACGGAACTGACGAGAATGGCTGCATAATGTTGACCCACTGTTCATGTAGAAATAGCCTTGCCCAGGCCCCGGACTTCTCAGGAAATCAGTTATACCTGGACCCACGCGCTGTTGAATCTCCTTTATGGCGTTAGAAGTGTTTTGAAGTCTGATGTGATAATCGCCGTCGTGAATGCTCCAAATTGGGTAGATAACGAGCAGATCTTGTAATGCCCGCTTATGGCATGCGTGTTGTGTAGGATGATCCGCTTCTTACGAATTTACAAAACATGAAATGGTTCCACTCTTATACGAGAACCTGAGAATATTCTCAGTCATCATGTCCGATCAAGCACGGCTGTTGGTGGCGATAGTTCGGATTCTCAGTAGATTTCCAAACAGAACCTTTTAGTCGCTTGAGACTCTACTCCTTTGTTCGGGCAGTTACTTGAAGGATGAGCGGGCGAGCAATGATCGCAAGATATATAAGTAGCGTGATGACCTCTTGGCATTTCTTTCTCCTACACTCTCTATCACATTCTTCGGTCTAACAGAATACACTCATAAAACATCCGGGACTTTGTTCTGCTCAAGATGGTTAACAAAACTGGATTCTTGACCATACTTCTTGGTGCTACCCTTCCTTTTGCGGTTCGTCGACTTGTTTTCATAATGTGTTGAAGAAGCACTAACTAGTCTTGCTAGCTTGCCACCTCTTGGACTGAAGTATCCAAAGATCTCAAAACTTCCGAAGATGGATACTTTCAAATCACCGAGGAGGGTGTCATCAAAAGCATGGCTGCAGACGACACTATCTTGGATTCCAAGCATCTCAGCCCTGATATCTTCAAGTCTCTGACCAACTGCGATCTCGGCTCTCCTGAGGACACCAAGGCCTGCCTTGACGCTTCTGTGGGCCCAGAGACGGCATCTCTCGAGGTCTCACCCAGCGGCGAAGAGGACGAGGCACTTTCCAAAAGGGCACTGGCATGCGCAGCCTTCATTTGCAAGACTAACAAAACATGCAGAGCGGCCAATCAATTGGGAACCGAGCGCAAGTGTACTGTTTGCCTCACAACTCCATGGAATCCCGTGGGTGTCTGTTCTCCCTAGACGACGGGGCATAGGATCGCTCAAGGAGCTTATATATTCTTGCCTCCTTCTATAGTTCCAGACTTTCCTAGCATTTTTAGCCGTATTCACTGTGGCAAGATTTGTCGACGGCTGGGATGGCAAGTTAACGGGGTCCATGGAGGAGGAACCGAGAGAATTTTTTTAGAAATACGGGAAGATGATAGGAATGTTGGATAGTTGCAGATATTACACTTCCATTCTTTAGATATACTTACTAAATCACTCTCCTTTCCTTGGTGGCATATTTCGGTTCCGTTCAAAAGACACAGTCAATGAATCCACTGATCATTTCCTCAATACTTGTATGAATTCTTCTGAGGACTCGTAATATATCGTTAGGAACCAGGAAACCTCATATATGCACGACGAAGCAATTGATATCGACTTATATGACTTTTTCACAGGAGGCAAGAGACCGTGACAGTAATATGAGCAATATGTGCATTTTTTTCCATTCAAATGAATGTGACTCAGAAATATACGAGCAGATAACTATGTACAGATGAATGAGTGTCATGGATGAAATCACCATGATTTTCCCATTTGCAACGCAAAACTGGGTGACCAGCATCCACGTCGGTGCAAACCCCATAAAAAGTAACAGTGCTATCCAAGCACTACGGTTCAACCGCTTTACTTTCGGAGGGTGAGCAGACCGGGGCGATAGGGAAGCTTGTTGTATTCGACGTTGATGCTGGGGTTGCGGCCCTGGTAGAGGAGCTGGAGGTTGCAAGGGTCGACGGGGAAGGTCTCGTCATTGCTGGTTCGGATCAGCTCACCGTGGCTGATGTCGTTGGTCCAGCTAGCACCGCTGTTGGCCTTGCCGGCGAAGGGGTTGCTCTCAGTGCCAGCGTTGACGGTCCATTGGCCATCGAGGCTGTTTGCGGTGAAGGAGCGGAAGAAGCGACCGTTTCGGCCCTTGGCCTCGACAAGCATAAGGTACTTGTTCTGTCCCTGGAGGGAGTAGACCTGCACGGCCTCGAAGAGGTTGTCCTCGGTATCCTGGAGGATGATCTGAGAATTGGTGCCAAAGTTACCGGGGAAGTTGCCCTTGGGCATGCTGGAGCGGTAAATGCGGCCGTTGTCACCGGCGAAGAACAGGTACATGTTCTTGCTGTCACCAATGACAGTCTGGTCGATAGGACCAAAGGCAGCATTGGCGATTGTGCCGGTGAAGAGAGGCTGAGCAGCGGACCAGCCGTTGGGGTTGGTAGGGTTGCTAGAGGTTCTGTAGGAGAACTGTGTAGGACCCCACTGGTGAGCCAAGATCCAGATGTTCTTGGGCTTGAAGTAGAACAGAGTAGGGGCGACGGCGGTAGAGCTCATGCCAGTCTGAGTAGCAGAGCCGAGCTGGTTGAGGTTGGAGACGGGGCTGAAAGCCATGGATCCCCAGCCGGTGCCAAAGGTGGTGGCGTAGACGAGCTGACCGCCATTGTAGGGAGCGACAGTGAAGTCCTTGAGAGAGAGCCAGGGAGACTTGGGCTGGGCGAGAGCACCGCTAGAAGTCCACTTGTAGCTGGAGGGAAGAGCGCACTGGGCGGAGACATCGCCGACGTAGGCGAGGGCGAGGAGGCCCATGAGGCTGAGATCGGAACCGAAGAACTTCATTTTGATGGTTGTGTTGAGAGTCAGTGATGAGAGGCTGATGATACAAAAATGAATGATCGACGGGAGGAAGTCGGTATATTATATATGAAATGCTACTCAACTATGCATGGCGAGATGGCCCTTAATTTGTATGGGGATCATTCGTTGCTGGGGAATAAACGAGCTTGTATTGGAGGAGAAATATTGTATCCACTAGGATACAACCCAGTCTTATTCTAGATCATCCGAACAATGACCAAAACAAGGATGATCTTTTTCTTTGCTTGTTGAGGAATTGTTCCTTTTGGAACCACGGAGACGGATCCGAGGGTTCGCTTTTGGGTTAGCTCGATCGAATCAGGTACCTACGCCTACGCTAATTTAACCCATCATGCAATGTATTTGCGGTTGCTAGATGTCATGGTGCGACTCAGCTTTTACGTGCGTTGCCCTGAAGCTGAAGCAGTGGTGAATAGAGTATACGAAATGTTTCTTCCATTTTGAGAGGAGTACAACTGTTGGCCTCTGCCTGCATTGCGTGGAGAAAACGTGACAGGCGGTAAAACGGCATGTTTCTCGGCTTCATCTAAACGAATCTTTTGCCAAGCTGAATCATAGTGGGTTTCACCTTGGCAGGCCTGGTTTCAGCCTCCACTCGGTCATCTCATTGGGCACCCTCCCATGTTGAGTTTGCGCGATGAACGATACGAGAACAGGCATGACTTACCACATGATGCCTTTGCTGGATGGACTGATGCAGGCATTACTATACACAGTCTAGTCTGGCAATGCCATGTGGCGAGCGCCATGCACCCCAGGTACAGGAAAAATAACACAAAAGGGAGAGCGTTATTGGCGCACCTATGACATTGCACTATTCATCGTCTAGTTCGAAACCGGCATATGTCCCCGTCGGTAAATTGAATGGGGCCAAATGATCCCCAGATTTGCTACTGAGAAGTCAGTAACCGTACCCCGGCCGGCACAGCCTCATTAGGCTAAAGGGGAAAAATAAGTGATCGGACGAATTTTTGTCTGGATCGAGGAGAATCCGCTGTGATATATTACAGGCGTGCCAGTAGAATTAACTACTGATATATTGTTTCACACGCAGTGTGTTATTCCGCCTATCAGACTCAAACTGGCATTTATGGTGTTCCATTTTAGCCAGATTAAGTGTAAGCGGGCGAATTAAAGATTTAAGGGATATAGAAGAATAGGAAAAGAAAGAAAAGAATGCGGGGGATGAATGCGGAGTGCATGCAGCTATTGTTGATCTGAAAGTGGAAAGTAAAGTTATCATGAAGAATTGTTGAGACTCAGTGGTGAAGGTGAAGTGAGCATGATTGAGTACAATCATCTCACGATAAGGCTGAATGTTTTCCCACGGAACTCGGCTTTTCAGTTTGTTTTATGTTAAATGTCAAGGCAAAGAGATGTGGATGTATCATAGCGTGATTGCCGTCCCCCTTGAAACGCCAAGTAATGTCCCGTTTCCTGGAGGAGATAAGATAGGGGAACAAAAAGGGAAAGAGAAGCGAGATGTGGTGCTACGTGCTGATAAGATAGGAGCAATGAAGTCATTGAAGCTCTCACCCTATACATTGAGAATATGATGGGTTTATAGTAATATAAATACTATTATGGCTATTAAAAAATAGAAAAGAAAATAGAAAAGAAAATTGTATCAAACTTAATTATATTATTAAAGGGTTATTTTTTACATTGAGCTTCAATAAACATCAGGAACCTCAGGATCTCATTTCCCTACATGCAATGTATTTTAATTCACATAACATACTTTGTCACAGTAAACAACAGCAAAAGAATCACACCAAAAGATAAATTTGACAGAACTGTCTAACTCAAAAGAAAGTCTATTTATAGTAACAGATATGTAGTATACATCTATTCTACTACCAATCTATGCATTTGGCATATGATCCTTCATCCAATTCTCTTTCTCTATCCGTATAGATCTCTGCCCCCATTTTATAGTCACCCACGCCCCAATAGCACCCCAAACAGATGGAACAGCCCATCCCAAAGTATATCCAACCTCAACAGGCAATATCCACGCCAACACGATCAAAACAATACTAACAATCGACCCAGTAATCGCCCAAGCCCAAAGCATCTCAACAAGCATCCTCCTAAACCTTGGAGACGCGTTATATCGTGCCATGGCCGCTTCTCTATACTTTTTCCCACCGCCTCCATCACAAGCCGTAATATCCTCCATGATGGTGAATGTGAGTGGAGGATATTTGTCTCCAATGACATGGGAGCTAAGTCGGTGCCATTGAAGTCTCCATTCGAAATGATACGCTATCCCAGTCCAGATCATGTACGTTGTAACCATGAGTATACCAACCGGCATAATGATGCTCAGACCCCTCATCATTGGTGGATCAGGTATACTAAACCCAATCATAAGAGCCGTCATGACAAAATACGGCGGTCCGAGTACAAGATGTACGGTATCGAAATTCCATCGTCCCGCACCATTAAGAGGCCGATAAGTATCCCGCTTCAACGCAAGTCGTAACCCGCGAAGACCATATTCACCGCCTGATATAAACCCGAACATAGCAGTGATGATAGCAAACATGGCACCGGGCCGCAAATCGGTTAGGTTTGAGATTGTAAAGTAGAAAATTATGGGGATGAGTGTGCATTCGGTCAGGATGAGGAACCAAAAGAGGAAGATCATGAGCTTGTGTTCGCGGAGGTTGTACGGAAGTGGTGGAGGACCACGCGCGGTAGTATCGGGTGCTTCATGTTTGCTCGGCATAGACGGTGTACTCGGAGCAGAAGAGAGCGTTATATTCTCTGTACCTGGCGCTGTGCCATTCGAGTTTGTCGCCATTGTGAGCAATAGGCGTGCATAAGCTTAAAAATAAGCTTATTTACAAAAAACCACTACAGAGGAGAGAAAATCATTTATTACACCATCTAAGGGTTGTTACTTGGTTTTAATTCAGTGTCTAGTGGGTGATAGCGTACGTCAGTGGCAAAAGATCAGTGACAGACAAGTGCGTCAGAATGGTCTTGGGAGTTGAGAATTGGGCGGGGATTGGAGAGGGTGATGATGCTATTTTGCTTGGCGTGAGTGCTGATAATGGGATGCCAAGGGATTGTAAATCAAGATTGGTTGGTCTTGGTAGTTTTGGAGAGGCTCGGTTAGGATTTGGTAGTAAGATAGGAGAGTTCAATCCGAGAATGTAACATCAAAATGGAGAGAATTGGATCAATGATGATTGCTTTGGTCTTCATTTTGCTGCCTGTGCGGTTCAGTTTACTGCAGTATTTCGTACTCGGGTTCATGAGGGATTGTTGTCAGCATTTGACGGTCTGGATGATGGCTAGGTCAAAGCTGGTGTTATTTTCACACACAAAAGACATGACTTGGACGCCAAAAACGTACGAATTCGACAGAGAAATTTGATACAATAACGTAACGGATGCTGATGAGAAGACAGTCATTTCATTGATACAGATAACCCATCATTGGCACACGTAACTACCGGTGTGATCTGCAAGATAGCTCCGGTCCGTACTGACAAGGGTGCCGTCAGACCATCCTCCGCATCTTCCGGTCAACACAACGCCGAACCCTCCCCATGTAGCACGGGGCAAGGCGATTGTTTGACAAACGGCACTGAATCAACAAACATAGGCACGGACTAGAAGTAACCTCACATCGAGCAATTGATTGTGTGATCCGACCCGCTCATCCATCGGGAGACCGACGATAAACTTTGAACCTCAGACAATACCACCTCACGCTCGCGCCAGAAAACGTACCGTGTCTTACAATACCACCGAGAACGCATCGCAGGTACGAAGTAAATACCAAAGCGAATGGCGAACGCGAGACGGTAAACCCGAAAGTTTATTTCGCGAGCTCGAGTGTGACGCGATAGGTGGAGGAACAACCACGCGGCTTTCACACCGACACATCGAGGGTGCGAGTCAATGCACAGAGATCTATTGAGACGACGCTTTGTCTTTGGAGATATTTTATCCATCACTGAGCGACAAGGCGTGGTCTGAACATGCTCTATTGTTGACATCAAGTATCAAGATGGCCTACGTAAACACATCATGATTGATACAGATATCGAACCAAAGACAAAACATGGGTATTCGTGTACTGTTCTAGCCTAACTCCTCTTTCCTTCCCCCTCAGTCTCTTAACTCGTCATCAAATCCGGAAAATACATCTTAAGACTATTATCCAGCAGTCGTATTCCAACCGGTTTGACAAGATAATTATCCGCGCCCGCCTTACTTGCCGCCTCACGATCCATCTGACTATCCTGTCCCGTGACAATAAACACCACCGCTTTACTATCCCTCATGTTCTCCAGTGCTCTGATCTGTCGCGTAGCGCTAATACCATCACAAACCGGCATTTGTAGATCCATGAGGATAAGTTCTATGGCACCACCGGCGGAGGCTTGTCGTTTCTTAAATAACTCTACGGCTTGGTGGCCGTCTATGGCGCTTAGGTAGGGAAGACCGCGTTTCTTGCAGTACATTTCTAGGATACGTAGGTTGACGGCGTTATCGTCGACAATGAGGGTCGTGGGTTTTGAGGAGGCGGCGGGTATTAGGGGTCTGATGGGGAGGTCGGCGGTTGCTGCCTCGATTTGGGATACGGCTTTTGCGACAGATTCGTTGAAAAGTTGTTGTGCTTCGCCTGTTCTTGGGGGTGTCGAAGAGCTGGCGACGGAATCGTAGCCTTCGTCTGATGTTGACCTTTGATCGCTTTCTGGTGTTTTATCGGGAGGTGCCAGGAGGGATTTCGGATTGTTAGGGAGGGCGGGAGATGGTTGTGGTGATGTTGTCGTTGACTTGTGTAACTCGGCAAACAGTTCATCTGCTTTCTGGAGGGCAGTGTCAAGCGTGGATGACGAGAAAGGGCCGTTGACGAAGACGATGTTTGGACATGATTCCGGAACATCCACCTCGTCCGAATTCGGGACAAGGCAAATAGCAACTTGCCCTTTTTCTAGTATTGAATGGTATTTCTCCCGCTCCGCCGAATCGCACATGTAGTCAATGATATTGAGACAATCTTGCGGGCCGTTCGATAGTGCAAATCCGTTTCGGGTCAGGTATTTGTCTAGGTTCGAGGATAGGCGTACGTTGGGCGAGTCGGATGGGAGATGGCGATAACTCAATGGCAGGTGTTTGAGCTTGGGTGTCGTTGTTTCGGAGGGCTTCAAAGTCGTGGAACGAATGTCGCGAAACGTTGCGCGGAAGTGAGAACCACAATCGACCTCTGACGACACCAAATCGATTGAACCGTGAAGCAAGGCTGAGAACTTGGTGGCGAGGGTCAAGCCCAGTCCAGCGCCAGTCGAGTGTTCGCCCACCTTCTCATACAGATCGAATATGCGTCCCTTATCTTCAGGCGGAATACCACAACCTGTATCCTCAACATCAACCACCAGTGTTTTTGTATCTTGTGTATAGGATTGTGTAACCGTCACAACTCCTTCGGTCGTGTTCTGGATACCGTTGACGATTAAAGGGAGGATACTATCTCGGAAGAGGTTGATATCGATTCGAAGGCCTTCGCAGTCGGGCGTCATCTTATGGTGGAAGAAGACGGGGGCTCGTGTGCGTGTGTCCGTAAACGTAAAATCGGCCAGCGCCTTGACGAGCGACGTCTCGAGAGACTCAATGCCATGCGTAGCATATTGCCGTTCAGCAGCAGCAATATCAGCCCATCTGTTGAGCGTAATCATACTGTTGACAGTCGACATGAGCTCTCGCCCCGCTGTAGATATTGTATCGAGGTAGATGGACGACTTTCTCAACTCAGCAAGTGGTTTCATTATCGCCTCCACGCCAGGCCATAACGTCGTACTTCCGGGCACTGTCAATGCCCTGAGATCTTCTGTTAATAATTCGGCGGCGCCGAGGATTCCGTGGATTGGGGTTCGGAGTTGATGCGATACACCTCGAAGGAACTTCTCTTTCGCGCGCATGACTTCAGTGAGGAGTCGTTTCTGCCACCATTGTGTGAGCATGGTAGCGCAGGTGTGCACAAACCAAGAGTCAACATCGTCAAATATTCGTCGAAAGTCTTTTGTCGCGACGACGAGAACCGAGGGACCGAGTTTCGTTTCGCATTGTGCTGAAATGAAGCGTACTACTCGATCTTTCGGTGGCTCATCAAAGTTTGAGTTCGCGATGAAGTCCTCGATGTATTCGTCATCCTCCCAAAGTCCATGCTTCAAAACTGATGTTGTCGCAGGGTACGGGACCGTCGACTGATCGGTGCCCGTGGACTGCAAACTTATTGACTCGTCGGGGTAGGCTTGTCGTAGTATTTGGAGGATGGGCTCTTGAATATCGTCGCCGTCGGGTTCTTGTTGAACTACTGCGATAAGCTCAGCAAATCGGTGGCGTTCTCGTTGGCGCCGCGCTCGTGCACATTGTACTATATCGTGAACGATCCAATCGGCTAGACGAGCGAGTGCAAGCTGCTGTGTCTTGGACAACGGATCTCGACCTGTCGCAGAAGCTACACATAATGAGCCAAGTCCGACACATTCACCCGACTCGTGTTGCATTCGGAGCGGGACACCAGCATATGCGACCAGTCCACCGTGTTCAACGTATGGCGATTCGCGAAATCTCCAATCTTGGAGCATGTTCGGTAGGAGGAAGACGTTCTATCGGGGCTTAGCGAAGGGCTTCGGAGAGGTAGCGGTGATTATACTCCAGGTGGTTGAGTAACGGTATGTGCGCAGAGGGTTTCACCACGGGGAAGAATTGCAAGTTGAAGGCCTACCGTGGCTAGACGAATGTAAACATTGACGTCCAGCACACCGACAACAGCATACTCCCAGCCTGACGACTCTTGAGCAAGACATGCCTTTTCCTGCAGACCCGCGAGAAGTTCAGGCTCATTGTCTAAATCCCTCGCATAATACCATAGCATCGACAACCTCAACCTTTCATTCTTTGCTAACTGCGATCGCACATATTTCGAAGACGGACATGTCGCTTCAGCCGGTATCGACGAGGCAGCATAAGGATCTGGTTTCGGAGGATAATAAGACGTTTCGCTATCAGAAGCCCACGGCTCTAAGGGGGTCTTGAAGTGGTTGGCATCGAAGATGGGGCCGACGGCCTTTGGACGCGGCGGGAGAGAATGTTTATCGATTGTTGAGGAGAGAAGCGCAGCGTCTGCTTTTGGAAAGAAATGCATTTAGTGATGATTATCTAGGAACTGATGCGAAGGCATGGGAGTGGGACTTTTTAGGAAGGGATCGTCAGAATTAAATTGTTAGAGGACGTCAATTGAAAGGATGAGACGGAAGGGAAAAGGGAAGGGAGCGGAGGGGGCCCGGTGACACAAAACGGCGGACGTTAGTGACCTTTTCAGAGCCTGAAAAACATGTCGTCATAATTTCCAGCCGAGACAAGCGCTAACTCAATCAACCAGTAATTCTTCAATTATTATTCGGAACAAAAGGTCTTTGACTCTTTGAATCCTTTTCATGCAGTTTAACACTAAAATCCCCCCGCAAGCGATGATACGCTGAATATTATAGGCATTCATTCCCAAAAAATCATGGTCGTTTTTGCTAGCCCATTTGAACCTGGTCCTGAAGCAAAAAGACCTCAGAGACCTCCAGCTTGAATCAGGGTGCGAGAATAAACCGATCAAACGGCCTCCTAAGTTCATTCCAAATTATCCTAAGCTTTGCCTAAGTACTTTTATCATTTAGGATCAATATCCCTAGTTTTCTGACCGCCCCTAAGCCATCTGGAGGAAAGCTACGTGAGACGGGCTGACATAAAACACCAAAACTGTCCATCTCTCACTCAAAACAGTCTCATGTTTTCTCCCCCCAGCCTGAATATGCTATCCTTTTCTTGCACTGGTATGGATAAACTAATCAGATACCAGAATCATCTTGAGTCGCGTTGTTGTGTTTGTTAAACATGGTGTAATATGCAGCCCAATTGGCACACGTCTCAGAATATGCCGGCAAGATACCAGACTTTTTGAGGGCAGGTCCAATCAATTTTGGTGACTCAACGAATTGTAATGCCAAGCCCCCTGAGGCATGCCAGGCGATCTATATAAACTAATTAATTCTGTGTATCGAGATTGGGGTTGAGATCGGGGGCTGAGATGGGGTCGGGATCGGGTTGAGACTGGGGTGGAGATCGAGATCGAGAACTTACATGACAGTGCATAAGCCAAACACCAGGATTGTTAACTAAGAAAGTCAGTTAGTAATACGACTCAACTGAAGGGATTGCTTACTTTGAAAGGCGATAATAATGTATCCATCAACGGGTAAGAGTACAACATCGCGACGAGGTGGGTTATCCAATTGGAGAGTGAAGTTGTTCGGGTTAAACTCATCGAATCCACTGTCAAGAAGAACAAAGTCATGCCCATGAACATGGATAGGGTGCGCAACAGGAGCCTGTGTCTTGTATACCTTCCGATGACCCTTTGTCGTAGAGTTGTGAATTGACTCTGTAAACTTGCCCTCAATGAGAAAAGCAGCCCACGTTCCATTCTTATAGTCCAAGGTGACGGGTTCATACCCAACAGGAAACTGAGGGTTATCCCAGCCCTTTTCAGAAGCAATCTTGACGAGACTCAGACTTGGTTCCGCCCAATCAAGGTAGAATGATGAGTTGGCAAGGACCCATTTATGCATCATGGAATCTTTCTTGAACTCGTTGGGATACCCGACGAGATGGACTTTGAAGGAGTTTTTGATATAGTCCTCTGTGTGTTGTGTGATGTTACGCTTGACAATGGGCTTGAGTTTCTTGCTGGGCTCGTCTTGACAGCCGTAGCAAACATTGTCTAGTTTAGGGGGAGGAGTCCAGGGGATGGATGTTGAACTGGCGTCGTAGCGGATGATGCCTAGATTAGATCTTGCGCCGCCAATTTGACAATCACGAGCATGTATCCAGAAGTTGGCGTTCCTGGTGTTTTTTCCCTTGACGGCAGTAGCATTGACAATGATTTCGTAGCGTTGACCAATGGCAATGTTGATCATGTCCGTCTCATAAGGCTCAATGGGGACAAAGTCTGTAGCCACGACAGTGAAATTATGACTATCGATCCAGAAAGTGGTATGTGTTGAAGTTCCAGTGTTGACGAGACTCATCTTGTATGTCTTGTCTTTTTCGAAATGGAATGTTGTGAGTTTGGAGTCACCCTTGCAGTTTTTGTCTAACTTTGGACAACAGTAGTATGTGCCGTTACCGTTCATCAACATGCTATCTGGGGCTGGAGGACGGCCTGTCATATGTTAGAACCAACGTGATGCATTGAAAAACGAAGAGTCAGTACCTAGATACTCGAGGTGGACTTGGCTGAAGGCAGTTTTGTGAAAGTTATCAGTGATAAGAACAGGGCCTAGATCAACATCGTAATTCATGCTAGTTGGGCCGTTGATCTTCAGGGCACCTAACAACCCGTCGGCATCTAAGGTGGTCTAAAGTTAGTCCAGAATAGCCATAAAGGAACCTAAAGAGAATAAAATAAACCTAAAGAGACTAACATTGTAGACTAAAGTGACCTAAATTTATTAGAAAGAGTCAAGATATTTTGGAGGAGCCATTACTCACTGTGATACCATGATGTGCCATATTGAGTGGCCCTCCAGCGATAAGTGAACTGTTCACCAGGCTGATCTCTTTAGCAAGGCACTACAAGAGCCGACACTGGAGAAGACTTACTGGAATTGGGCATTCTGTCACGCCTGATACACCATCCATCCAGTTTGTGTTTAGCTGACGGATGCCATGCCAGTGGATAGAGGTTCCATTGAAGTTGGTCAAGTTGTTGACAACAGTGATTTCTGGGTCGGTATAAGAGATAGAAGTAGAGGGGAAGATGGATCAGAGAAAGAGAGGCCTACCAAAGGTATCTCCCCAGTTACCCTCAAGGGTAGGTCCAGGATACGTGCCATTGAAGAGCATACGATCAACCCAGTATCCATCAGGCGCAATTCTATCATTCGATGCATACAATAGAAACTGCAAACATAACTTCAGCATCGGACCACAAAAGTTTAAGATAATGGACTGACCTTGCGAACTACACCCTCAGGGATAATCTCTTCATAGTCAGTGTGGATATCAAAATTAGTTGACCAGCACTTTCTGTTCGTTGGCGAATTACAAGCTCCATCAATGGATTTGGCGTCAAATGCATCAACAAGTGAAAGGTCTTGAACTGGGGAGTAATTGTGTGAGTATTTAGTTTGGTCGGTAAAACCATGGTAGAAGAGAAACTCTGTGAGTCTCTTCCAGAAACCCATTTTGCGAATCTTGCACGAGATATCAGGTCTGGGGGGTAATGGTATGCCAAGGGGAGGAGGGTAAGATGGGAATTGGAAAGAAATGGAGGGTTACGGGGACCCCGATGGAGACGGGATATTGATATAAAGGCCCAGCATGGCATCATCTTAGCGATGCAGGCTCCGTCTAGTACTGGTGATAAGCTAACACGAGCGGCTGAAAAGCCATCAACAACCAAAATGTAAAAACCCGCATGGTGGCGTTCTGACCACAGGAATTACGAGGTCAATGCCATTGAAGGCATCGTCAAGTCCGTGTCAACATTGTTATCGGAAACAACTCATTCGTCAATGCTACCCTCAACGTCGTAATATTTAGTTCGGTCTAGACTTGTATTCCTACCGGCATATGCAGTGCTAAGTCTGGAATCCAAATTGAGGATTACTAACAGCGCTGAAATGCACGATTTCAATAATGCGATGCAGAGAGTAAGCCATACCTGCAGCTGAGAGCGGGGAAACACCAAGAACCGTTGGCGTTGATGAGTGATGATACGATAAGATTGTGAATAGCTCTCCAGCTAGTTTTGATCTGTTTTAGTTATGGAGTTTTTGATCTAATTTAGTTATGGATAGATAAAGCATGTCTCAGCCACCTCACTATCTCCATCTAGACAAGAACTACGCGTTCGCATCAATAGTCACAGAGCTATTGGCCCAAAGCGGATGTAGCGCTACCGAACGGTTTTGGCATGAACTGCAGGACTGAGCTCTGATTGGAGGTTAAAGTATCCTTACTGGGCTTGATGCAGTATTTTTGAGGGATAATTTATTGATTTCGATGGTGGAGGATTAATGCTACTTTGTGAAGATGGGTGTCTTGATGGAGAAGGTGAGGGATATGCGAGATTGCTGACCGGTCTTGTCCAGCAGGATGCGGGTGAGATGCGTGGCTGGATGAGGTTGTATTGTGGACTAAAGCTCTTGGATGGCGCAGACTCGGGGTATGACAAGTGTCTAGCTGCTCGGTGCTCGGACCTGATCACTCAGTATTGTCTTGTATTGAGAGAATTTCCTGCTAGAGTGACAAGTCCAACTATTAAAGGCCCAGCTCCTCATCCTCGTTTAGTTAAGAGCCATCGCAGTTGAGACCAAGCATCGCCATCATGGCCACTCCAACCGATCCTCTCAACTTTATCCCTGCAGACATATTCTTCCCCACCGTTCCAAACTTCACCAAGCCCTCTGAGGTTCTCAGCGTTGAATCATCAACCTCCACATCCCCCAGCGATCCTCTTCGCTATGCTGCCCATATCACTCTAAAGGGTGAACCAACAAACACCCACTGTCTGGTCCAGTTTGCATCACCGCAAATTTGGAGAATTCGATATAATCCCAAATACTCTGCTCTTTCGGATTACGATGATTACAACTCGTAAGTTCTTCCAGTGTGACATTCGAGGGTATGTATGGTGCTGATGGGAACAGGCGCACTATTGTTAGAGATACCTTCTCTAGCTTGGTAGATGATCTCCAGCAGGAGTATAGAGACTCTGAGGCTTGGAATTCTTTTCCTGCTCAGGAAGGCTGGTTCTGGAAAACGACTTTTGAGCAGAAAGCTCCAGATCACTGGGTCCTCACTGTAAGTTCACCAACACCCTAACAGTAATGTCACCTAACATTTTCTAGACCGTTGAGTATCAGAGTAAAGAATCTGCTGGTGTTCCAAACACAGCTCTTCACTTCTTCGCCTCGCCATTCCGCATTGTCGTAAGTTAATACCTAACTCTCACACTTCTATGCTCACATTTGTAGGCAACGAGAAAGCTCAAAGCGCTTGATGCAGACCCAGCGTTCTTGCAGAGTGTTGGTATTGATGCTGTGTCTGAGTATGAGCAGATCATCTGGCAAACCACAGATCAGACATTCTCTTATCAAGGTCATCCAAAAATCGATGCGATAAACAGTGTTGTTCTCAACATCGAGAAGCCGGGTCCAGCTGCGTACCTTGGCTTTGGTGAGCAGGGTGGACGGACGGTGATCAAGAAGCCTACTTATCTCAACTTCTTCTGTGAGTAGCCTGTAACGGGAGTCATGGCTGTTGCTGATAGTTTAGGCTACGATAACTTCAACTACTCAAAGGTCTACGGCATGGGAGCATTGGATACTCGAGAGCCATTGTAGGTTATACGTCTGGAGTCTTGGTATTAGTATACTGACGAGTTAGGTATCATTCTACGCCATTCTATCTTGAGATGAACGGTAACCCGAATCGTAAGAACGTCACTGGCGTTATGGTGGATAATTATTCCCAAGTTGCCATTGATCTTGGCAAGAATGATTCACATACAATCAGTATTGCTACCCGCTTCAATACCTTTGACGCCTGGATCCTGACGGCCGATGATGTTCCGAGAATGATTTGGTGAGTACTCATGTCTGATGTGTATCATTTGTTACTGACTTTTACTAGGCAGTATACTTCCATTGTGGGACGACCTAAACTCAAGCCCAGATTCATCCTTGGTCACCACCAAGCATGTGAGTTGACAGTATGCCCATCAACTAGATCGGTAACTTACACATATAGGCTATGGCTATTCCAATAAAGGTACCGTCGAAAACGTTGTGCAGCGTTACCGAGAATCAGAGATTCCTCTGGATGGCATGCACCTCGACGTTGACTTTCAGGTAAGTCAACCCTTCCAACATATGAGCCTCACTAACCGGGGTAGGATAAATATCGTACATTTACCAGCAGCGACGCCGGCTTCCCTAACGTGAAGGACTTTCTGAACGATCTCAGAGCGAAGGGCGTGAAGAGCTGCACCAACATCACGCCCATTCTCACCATTCGTCCTTCAAATCAAGGTTCCTACAAGGCTCTGGACAACTTCTGGGACGTCAACGACAAGAGGAACCCAGAGACAAAGTAAGTCTACCAAGCTTTCGCATCTGAGATCAAGACTAACCATCGCAGTCTCTTGGTAGCTGACAATCGATATACCAATGGTTTGCCCAACAACCAACCTCTCTGCTGGCGCTACGACAACGGTCTTCAGAACTTGGACCCAAATAACATCGCTCAACGTGAGAAGTTTGCAGATTATATTGGCGCGCCTGTGTACACAGATGAGTATAACTTTTCCGAGAATTACGACAGCGGTTATCCCTTCCATGGCGGTGTTAGCTATGGCTCTAACCTCGGAACTGTGGGTACTCTTGCCGTGAGATTAATGTGAGAAGTTGAACTGACATCCATAGCCTGGATTCTATCCCGATCTCAACAGAAAAGCTGCTAGGAAGAAGTGGGGTGAGCAGTATCAGGAGCTCTTTGAAAATGGCCTCGAGTTTGTTTGGCAAGATATGACCACGCCGTACGATATCCCAAAATACATTGAGAATATAGCTAACACTACTTAAGGGCCGCTGCAAAGTGCTACGGCGACTCTCTCGGGTACTTTCCCTCTTCCTTTAAGCCCTTCCAAATTCTCTAACAAGAACCAGCTTCCCCTCTAGACTTCTCATGACAGATGACAGCTACACCAACCCGCCCAAGACCAAAACCGCCATTGAGCTCTGGAGTCTCTACTCCTACAATCTCCACAAAGCAACCTACCACGGTCTCAACAATCTCAAAGGCCGCGAGAACAAGCGTAACTTCATCATCGGACGCGGAAGTCAAACCGGCATGCACCGCTACGCTGGCCTCTGGACTGGCGATAACGGTAGTTCATGGGACTTTTTCAGAATCTCTGTTGCGCAGGTTCTTGCGTTGGGCTACAGTGGCTTGAGCATTGCGGGTGTAGACATGGGAGGGTTTACTGCGGATCCAGCCAACAGGTTGCCGAATCCGAGATGGTGTGATCCGGAGTTGCTGATTAGATGGTATTCAGGGGCGTTTTTGCTGCCGTGGTATAGAAATCATTATTTGCAGCATCCTGAGGCTAGCTCAGGAGGATGCAAAGCTTTCCAGGTATGTTTAACTGGTATCCCTGGGCGGCGAGGAGCTGACAAGATTACAGGAGCCTTGGGCGTATAGCGATATCCTGAACAACTTTCCTGGCCCTCTTCCACCTGACCAGGCTTCGCTATATCGCTCCGTCGTACCCGTTTGTCGGTACTACGTTCAGCTGCGATACTCCCTTCTTCAAGTCCTGTATGACTACATGTTTGCAAATCTGATCAACGGACTGCCTATTGCCCGTGCCATGGTATGTATCCTGTTACATTATCCATCATTTGTTTGACTAACGCATCCAGCTCGTCACCGATCCTTTCGACACAAGCCTCTTCAACGCCAACCAAGCGTTCATTGACAACCAGTATCTTCTTGGTCATAACATTCTGGTTTGCCCTCAGGTAGAGGAAAAGACAACGCGTCGCGATGTCTATCTTCCCAATTCTGATAACTGGTATCCTTTCAACCTCCGAGTCAACAACCAAGGTTTTGGACCAGACCAGATTCTCAAACATGCAGCAAACTTGCAGAAACCAGCTCCAGGTGGAAAGATTGTCGATTATGACTGTCATATTCCTGATGCTGTTGCGGATCCGGAGCAGGTTGCTTATGTTACTCCTGTTTACATCCGAGGCGGTAAGCTAAGTATTCTTGTCGTGAAGAAGTAAGCTAACCGGTGCAAGGTGCTATCATTCCTCAGCTTGACGTTCGTCAATGGGTCAAGGAGGGTGATCTGAACTCGCCAACTATCCATGTTTATCCAGGAGGCAAGAAGACTGTATGTCCCCCCAAAGAACTCAGTTACCTCCAAACTAATATCTATCGCCAGTCATACTCCATGTATCTTGACGACGGTGTCAGTCGCGACAGTGCGCCAATTAACCTGCCTCAGCACAAGTACAAAGATGCTGCTCAGTACGCCAAAGCAAAGGGCTTCTACCGCGAGGTCAAGATCATCCAGGTTCGTTGCACTACCTTACCCCAGTCCACCATAAAACCTAATGCGATCTTAGGAAAACACCAAGGCAAACCGCAAAATCACCATCCAGCATGCATGGGACGGCTACGATGCCAAAGCAACAGTCGGCGACACTTACAACTTCGCCATCTGGACTGTTCAAGAGACAGCGCCACCAGAGTCGCAGATTAGTGTTGACTTTGAGGATGAGAATGGCATGACTGTCATTGACTCTGGCCTGACGTCGACTTATATCCAAGGTCGTGGTGTTTTGACAGTTAGCGTACCAGTGCATCTTGTGCCGTCGCTCAAGACACCTCAGAACTTTACGCAGGGATCTTTTGCGGATAGATATCTGGCTATTAATGTTAGTGGACTGCCTTGAGAGGTTAATCTGCTTTTGGATGGGATCTCATGTTTTTCTTGGCATTGAAGTTATTCGCGACAAGGGCTTGGTGACTAGTACTTTGGAAGTAACAGATTGCTGCTAAAATGAGCGATGAGGTGTTAGTGTCAAAGTCACGCCGGGTTTTCTCAAGTACACACAACAACGCAGAATGAAGACCGCCTCATGATGAGTTTGTATTATTCTCGCCTAAGCTTTATCCAAAGGTCGTCGTTAGTAATCATAACCTTCTGATATTATTGAATGGGTTTATTGAAGTATTATCGTAGGTTCAATACTCACTAATTATCTTAGGCTGCTAGACACCGCCGTTGGGCCGTTTCTCGTTGTCAACGCCCGTTTGTGTCACATTGGGCAGTCAGTAACATCCAGTGCTACGATGATGGCCCGTTGACACTTGACAGCTTGTTTTTCACAAAATCACCAGTTTCTGTTCATTCTTTTTTTACTCAATTGGCCCATGTTGACCTAGAGGAGAGTACCCGAAATAGATATCGTGCCACGAATCAACAGTGGAGATATCAAGCCTTGTCCATGTCCATGTGTCTTTTGCACCTGCATAATCTACGACATGCATACCCGCATCGTCTTCCTCAATCAAGTGTCTTGCAGGAACATGGATCGCCAGTACATCCGCCAAGGATCAAGGCATCATATCATCAACACCACAAATGGCTGCAATGGTACAGTAGAGTAGTAGTGACTCACGCCATGGCCGATACTCGACAACAACCCTCCACTTGGGCATCAATTATATCAATTAATTCATGGATTCAAACTCTGACTCATGACAACGAGTTAACACCATCTGCCAACGAATCGAGCATCGTGTACCATCCCCATATGCATGCCACATCATCGCGATTCCACCAGTGGGGCTTCACCGCCAAAACCCATTAATCGGTATGGATACCTATTTCAGGCCCTGACATCTCCTCAATTCCCCCCTCAATCTCATATCCCCTCTTTTCTATCTATCAAGCAATTTCATCAAATGTCCCGCCAGAAGAATGCGTCTCATACACACCAAAACCTTCCAGCTAGAGGAATTCTACGGCCAGCCTCCAGAATATGCCATTTTATCACACACATGGGGTCCCGACGAGGCCACATACCAAGACTGGCAGGGCAACCTAGAGCTGATGAAGCTCAAGAAAGGTCATCAGAAGATTCGACGCGTCTGCGAGCAGGCGAGAAAGGATGGTCTAATGTATCTATGGTGCGACACCAACTGTATCGACAAGAGCAGCAGTTCCGAAGTCTCTGAGGCTCTGAATGCTATGTTCTCTTGGTATAAGAATGCGGTGGTTTGCTATGTTTATTTGAGTGATGTTGGGCCCATTGATACTGGGGCGTTTGATCCTATGGTGCAGTTTAGACAGTCTAGGTGGTTTACCAGAGGCTGGACTTTGCCTGAGCTGTTGGCTCCTACGTCTGTTGTTTTCTTTGCGAATGACTGGACGACTATCGGAACGAGAAAGACGCTCGCCAACACTATTTCTTTCGTCACAAAGATTGATCAGCAATATCTCGACTGCACATTCTACAAAGCCAGTATCGGTGAGCGCATGTCCTGGCTTTCCAAGAGAGAAACGGAAAGAGTCGAAGATATCGCATACTGCATGCTCGGCATCTTCGACATCAACATGCAAATAATCTATGGCGAGGGAATGAGAGCGTTTATCCGACTACAAGAGGAGATCATCCGCGTTTCAAACGACCAAACACTCTTCTGCTGGGCCTGGGATGAACGTTATGTCCCTCACGACTGGGCCAGCATTCTATCTCCATCACCAAAGACCTTTGCCGACTCAAGCACCTACACTGAATGGCCTGTGCATGAAGCAAAGACATACACCATGACGAATGCTGGACTATCCATCAAGCTTCCAATCATGAACACCATCACAGAATCAGTCGAGCAATGGCTCGTTCTCCTCAATGCTAGACGAGACTCGGAGAACCAACAAGTCGCACTGCTTCTGAACCGACTACCAGGAAAGGATCGATGCACTCGCAATCGAACACCACCTTGTCCAGTACCAGTCTTGACAGGATCTACGAAACTTCGGGAAGAAAACATGTACATTGCTGGAAGCCGAGAACGCGCCTCATACCAACCCGACTTTCACGGCCACGGCACTTACGAAGTCCTCGTCACCCTCGACAGCGGCACAATTCCTTATGATAGTATAACATCCTGCCCACGACTCGAATCCAGCACCATCAGTCTTCAGTCATGGGATCAAGCAGGGCACTACGGCCGCGTACTCGCTATCCAAGGCATGCAGAGCATCAAGAAGAACGAAAAGCGCGCCTCAGTCTTTATCGCTACTCTAGTCTTTGGTGTCGAAGTCGTAGGCTCCAAGATCGAATGGTTCTGTAAAATTCGGGGCATTCAAGAATCTACAGGACCGTTCAGCAGTAGCACGCTTGAAGAAGCTGTTTATGAGGAAGAACAAGATATTCGTTCTCAACTTGTGAGGACAGGACACTGGAGGGCGATCTTCGATCAGGAAAAGGATACCATGTCGGATACTGTTCGAAAGCACGAGATTGATCTACTAACGTCCGTGTCGTTAAGTTCGGGTGTGAGAATAGCTGCTTCTTCGATGATGGCTGTTGCACATTTGCAGTTGGCGCATATCGTGAAGCCAGCTGAGGTTGCGCCTTGGGATGACGGACATAAGTTTAGGACTGCGGATGGAGCGAAGGATTTATCAAGATGGCTAAGTGCTTTGGAATGAAAAGAAAACACAGCCTACAAGAATGAAAGACATGATTTACGTACATGATTTAATAAAACGGATAGATATACACCATTAAGAATACATTTTGTATCAACTGATTTGCCTTGCTACTACCATCTCAATCACAGCGATCATAACTTTCGACGGCGGAAATAGAGCCGGCTTGGCAAACATGCCTACGCTATTCTCATGGATGTTCAATCATCGGATCTTGCAAGGCCTTATCACAGCTGGTATGTGTCCAGTACTAATGGCACAGCTTGTTATGCATGGAGCTGGAGAACGCCGCTTCTACACACTCTTCTTCGTTATTCTATCTTGGCCGCAGGTTTTGAAGATGGTCAGTTATCCATATAACAAGGACGATAATCAAGCCCCGGGTACGACGGCCTAGTCTCTTCGGACAAGAAGAAAATACAGAACCTCATTCTAAGTCTCATTCTTCGGTGTCTCCGTAGTAAACATCCCAAGCAAACCAGTCGAACATGACATCAAACGGCCGTTTGACACCGTGGGGTCCCAAGCCAAATGATTCTACTGTATTCTGATTGGAAATCGATGGATCCAAGAGACTGTCTCTCGTATGGAACGTGTCCGGTGGTAGCCACTGGAGATACTGCTCCCAGTCGATACCAATCTCGTCACCTAGGTCTATTTGCATTTGATGGGCAGAGTTGGCTGGGCCGTTGTTTGTCGAATTATTGGCCTTAAAATCCCTGACCGAGAATTGTGAGACAGACTCTCGAACAGGTAGCCATTGTGTCTTCAGAGTATCTGGGCGCTCGACATGGAACTGTGCCAACCGCAGGAACACTCTGGCGATGTTGTCAAGACGTGCACTTAGTGGGGCAAGTAACTGCAGCTGGCTTCTCATACTGGAATAGTACGAGGCTGTTGTAGATAGAAGATCAAGGTCTTGCCGTATCATAACCTCGCTCAATAAGGCGTGGTTATGTATCAAGTTCTCAAAGACAACAAAATATGGTATAAAGGGGAAATATAGGAGATTCCTGTAAGGTCAGATTGCTCGCTGATCGATACAAGACGGAGGCGACTGACCAGATCATGCTATTGTACACCGAAGTCCAATTGGAGACCATAGAAGGAAGAAGAGAAATCGCTTCTCTAGCAGCCTCCAGTCTTAGGCTCTTGGATGGGGGATGAGACTTGAGCAGAGCCATAAGGGCATACAAATACTCAAACTTGATTGTGCTGATGCCTAAGGTCATCTCACGTAGTTGGTTCGGACTCGATGATGGCTTCTCGCTTTCGAGGATATTTCTCAGTATCTGTTGTTTCTTTAGCTGGTAATTTTGTAGTTCGAAGCTGAAATTCAAAGTACCTTGTTTGTTCGAGTATGCCATTCGCCAAGGTGCTCCCTCAACTCTTCGTCTGCTCCAGCTACTTTCTCTTGTTTCGATGAGTCCAGAACGGTCCCAATCATTCTGGAAAACTCTATGTGTGCATGAAACATGTGAGCTCCAAACATTGAAATCCCGGCCGTTTCATTTGTATCAGGCCAGTCAGCATGAGGCTGAAACTTGGTCAAATATCCCAAATCCGGGATCGGGACTTGAGAGTATGTTGCTGATGGGAGAAAGCATGGACGGCCAAACGCGAGAGCACATGACTTGTCTACAATGAAGAGAAGCCAGAACAGACTTAGTCTTTGTTGCTGAGTCTCAAAGTCTGAACTGCAGGCTTCATGCAATCTCAATGCCTCAGCTTGACGACATGCATGACCAACTAACATCCAAGACAGATTCGGCGACGCATAGTCTTCGCCATGGATGGCTAATATGATGAGGGCTTGAAGATTGACCTCGTGAGGTTCGAGAAAGATTCTGCTATCGTTGAGCGCCAACTTCATGTTATCTCGGTACTTTTGAGCTTTGACACTTTCTTGGTCTGTCAGCATAGTGAGGATCATGTAGTTGACATGCACAACCCATGCCTTTTTCGTGACAGTCTCGGGCTTGAAGACTGTTTGTATAACAAGTTCTTCAGATGGTGTAATGAAGAATGCGTCGCCGAGGTTCGCGTTCTCCAAGAAACCTGCAACTAGTCAACTACAGACCAACTCGTTTTCTGAAAGCGATACTAACGTCCAATCATCTGATATCCTTCAGCTCTGAGAGGTACGTAGAAGCCATTGCTAAGTGATACTCTACTGGTAACAGCTGTTGTTAAAGAGTTTGATAAATATTGCAACTCGTTCGCAGCCTGTTGGTGGACGGAGGATGAGCCGACCGTGGCGGTATTGATAGATTTGTCTTTTAGGAAAGAGAAAGAGTTCGAGTTCCCGAATGCCAAGCTAGAACTTAGGTCTCCGGTTTCAGCGGGTGTCTGAGTTTCATGAGCTTTATCTGAATCCTGTTGGCGGCTTGTTGGCGTAGGCGCATTCAACGCCTCTAAAACTGTAACAACCCTATCAGTCAGGGCTTGCACCGCTTTCTCAACCTTTTCCAGTCGATCATGGATCCCTTCTATATCGCTTTGGCTTGTTGAACTAGAAGAGACTGGAATGCCTTGTTGCTTAGTGGTATCAGGTTTAATGGCTGGCCTGTCTCTGGAATAGGTACAAGGGCTGGGCCAAGATTTACAGGCGCTGCATTTTGGAAGTTCTTTAGAGCATCTGGAGACGAAATCAGCGTCCTAGGCCCGCTTGCTTCTGATTGCACGATTACCTGAACTTCTTCTGTCTGCAATAGTCGCACTGAATTTGCGTTAGTCTCAGGTTATGGTACAGCGAGGATAATACTGACAGCATATCGAGCTAAGTCATGCGAAGCCATGTCAGTGATTGGCTTCTATGATTTTTTGTATTTAAAGAAAAGCCAGGATCACGGTGGAAAATGGAGAAAGTAAAATGAAGTTATGAGAGACGAAGGAAGTTCCCCTCTGTCATCAAGTCCGAGATGGCAAAGTCTCATTGGTTGGGGTCGGAAGAATAAGTGCTTACTCTCCGAGATCCGCCAATCAGCGCCGTCAAACTTGGACATTGGGCTAGGACTTTAAGAGGATGGTTGGATGTTCATCCGTCTTCGAGTTACCTCAAGACTCCAGGTTGAGTTATGACAAGATAGATGCCTGTATGCGGAGGAATGCCGGACTTTAATCGGATGGTTTTTGTCCGTTCTACCCATCAATCTCAAGGTATAAAAGGCGTCGAGTGGCCAAATAACTAGTCTGAGCACTATCAGCTTATTACAACTCATCACGAAACCATCCAACATGACCGCCCAAGCACCTATCGCCATCATGGGAGCCGGTCCTAGTGGCCTAACTTTTGCGCGACTCCTACAGATCAACAACATTGACTACATCGTCTATGAGCGTGATGAAAGTGCTGAGCCCAAGTTCATCAACCAAGGAGGTAGTCTGGATATCCACTCTTATTCAGGGCAACTGGCTCTCAAAGAAGCTAAACTTTTTGACAAGTTCAAGAGCATCGCTCGATGGGATGCTTCTCGGATTTATATGCAGAACCCAACGGGGACAGTAAAGGCTGTTTTTGGAGAGGATCGTGATGCGCCTGAGATTGATCGATTGCAACTTCGAAAGTTGTTGCTTGACTCGATCCCAACTGAAAAGATTATCTGGGGCCATGGTGTGAAGACAGTTGAGAGAGGAGAAACGGCCGCTGAGCATGTTATCCATTTTGCTAATGGTTCTTCGGCCTCTGGGTTTCGACTTATCGTTGGCGCGGATGGAGCTTGGAGCAAGGTTCGCTCGTTGGTAAGTCGAATCACTTCCCTTATTATGGCTTCACCTCACACATTACAAGCTCACTTCCGCGAAACCAGAGTATTCTGGAAAAGTCTTCATCGAGGGAAGTATATCGCACGATAATCCCTGCTACGCTGCTGCTCTGGAACACGCAGGGCCCGGCACCATGCTGGCAATGGGACAGCACAAGATGATGGCCGCCCAACAGCTAGCTGACCGCTCCATTCGGTTTTACATGGGGATGGATGCACCTGAAGAGCTCTATCGCAAACCATTGAGCCATGAAAACACTGAGGCTTTGCGTCACAAGTTCCTCTCTTCATTAGAATACTTTGCAAACTGGGCTCCAAATCTGAAGGACTACCTTGCTAATGCTGAAGGGCCATTCCACGGATGGCCTTTGTATCGCTTGCCGGTACCTTCGGTGAGCTGGGAACGAGTACCTGGTGCTACCCTTCTTGGTGACGCTGCTCATCTTTCTACGCCGCTTGTTGGCGAAGGAGTCAATATGGCGATGCTTGATGCACTTATGCTTACCAAAGCCATAGTCAAGTATTGTACAGCGGATGGAGTTGAAGAGATTAATGAGGCACAATTGGAACGTGCCTTGAAGGAATATGAGGACGAAATGTTTGAGCGTGGGCAGGACCACATACAACGTTGCATGGCACGCGAAGTGGAGTTCTTTTCGGAGAACACGGCAGAAGACTTCATCAACTCGATCAATGCTGCGAAGCAGAATGGGCAAGAGGCTGAATGAGATAGACACCATGTCAAGCAGAGCGTCAAGGAATAATAACACACTGTCAACACGGAGGGCAAAACCATCGAAGCCAGGTATACAGTCACAACTCAATCGGAACATCATATGGAATAGAATCCTTGTTTGTATTTTGAATTGAAAGTAAAACCGTGGATGCTGAGTGATTTATCATCTCGCTCTCAGACCCGGTATCATTTTGCATAAAAAGACCAGGATGTAAAGTAATCCCAGTCAACTAACCCAGTACCCAACATTCGTATACTCATTCCTCAAATGCAATGGATTTTGTTTGTTTTTGATGCAATTATTGGCTCTCAACAGTGACAGCCTTGGCGATCTGGTTCTGAAGACCATTCGCCTTCTCCTTCAAGTCACTGAGGATACCCTTGTCCTGGTGACCGTTGGTCTTGGACGAGCTTACGACATAGTCATCCTCGCTGCTGGAGTCCTGTTGGAGACCATCAACACCCTCAGGTCCAGAGGCGTGAAGCTTAGCGTTCTCGACGCCGTTGAGGGGAATGTTTTGAGCGTTGCCGTTCTCAACGGGTGTGCCGTTGACGGTGTAGCCAGTGTCACTGGAGTCGACGAAAGCTTCGATACCAGCACCCTGTCGAGGGTAAGACTTCATGATCTTCTTGTGCTCCTCGAGAGCAGCGACCATCTCGTCGTGGCTGACATCGTTCAGGAAGACACAGTCACCCATGGGGTTGACGGGAACAGCAGCGCGAAGCTTGCCATCGCGGGTCTTGAGGATAGCGGCGGTGGCCTTTTCGAGAAGAGGAGCATCGAACTGAGGATGATCCATGGAGAGACCAGCTCGGGAGAAGAGGTTCAAGAGACGAGTGTGTTCCTCTGATGAGAGAAGGCCGCGGATGTGAGCGAGGGTAGCAGAGTAAGCCATGTCAATGGAGATAGCATGGCCGTGACGAAGAGGAGTCTCGGGAACGAGCTCATGAAGTGGAGACCAGGTATGACCATAGGCAATCACACGGTCGAGCATAATCTCATGCAGGTTCGGTGTCTCAAGCTTGAGCATCTCATGGATACCAGCACGGCAGATCTTATCAGCGACCTTCTTAATCTCAGGAGTAGCATCATCAGATCGTCCAAAACCAGTACCGATCAGCTGCTCACAGTACTTCTCAAGAAGATCATATGTCTCCTTGTGAGCGCATGTGGAGATCTTGATCAGCTCAGCAAAACCATTGCGGATCTGTGCTACAGGGAGACTGCGGAGGAATGTGAAGTCAAGGAAAGTGTGTGAGGGAGCGTGATAGGCGCCAAGACGGTTCTTGTAGCGGCCGTAGTTGACAGCGACCTTGATGGAGACTGATGCATCAATGAGACCAATGACTGTGGTGGGAATGCGGATGTAGTTGGTGTTGCGGCGATACGCAGCACAAGCAAAGCTATAATGGTCAGTCGAGTTAATAACAACAGTGGATGAGAGACTTACCCAGCAACGTCAGTGACAAGACCGCCACCGACAACAAGAACGGGCTCCTTGCGGTAAATACCAAAGTCGGTCATGGAATCAACAATAGACAGCAGCGTATCCATAGACTTTGCCTTTTCACCAATCATAGTCTTGTGAATAGTGAGAGGAATACCATAATGATTAAAGTACTTCTGCATCTCGTTACCATAAAGGTTAAATATGTTGAGGTCCATCACAGCCAGACATCGTCCCCAGGGAGAGTACAGCTGGTAGAGCTGAGGATTGGCAGTGTTGAAAACGCCATCGAGAAACTCAAAGTCATACTCGATCTTCTCGTAGCCACAGACAGCGAAACCCTTGGAGGTGGGCTCGACGGTAGCACTCATATCAGACATGGTGGGTGGTGTTCTTGAATTGGGGTAGGACAATAGAGTGAAAGGGTGTAGAGGGGTTGTGTGCGGGTTGATGTGTAGGGTCAATGGGAGGTTGGAAGCAGCTTTTTATGTATCGATAACCCCCCTCTGAGGGATACTCAACTGCCGACAAGCTTCAAGCCAGGGTTCTTCACGACAACAAGTCCATACTACAAAAGGATCATGCAAAGAAGTGGTGGGTAGACAAGTACAGAGACAAGTCGACCGTTTAATTGGGTAGGATGTTTGAGGCCAGAGACTTGGGTCGCAGGTGCATTTCACACGCAGTACGCATGTATCTAATGTTGGTGTCATGATGTTGGTGTTCTGATGGGGTCTGAAGCATTAGTTCCACGCTTTGGTATGAGTGGATGGAGAGCTCCCGAAGGAACGAGAGGTTGAGCACGACATGAAGTGGTTCTAGCCTATTTGGTAAGGTCTGTTGCGAATCCTTTTCTCTCGAGGTGTCATATACTAAACAACGGAACGAAAGTATCCAAGATGATGGTGCGAGGAAGAACGGAAACTACCGTGGAGTGTTGCTCAGGGGCACGGGTATAGATCTTAGGCCGGGGAGATGAACCGCGTGGGGCAGATTGTACCTAGATCTCACATTCTAGGGTAGAGAAAAGTACTAGGAGAGGGGTTGTGTACTGTATTCTCGTAAAGACGGGGCGATATTAGCGTGAGGGCGTCGATTACACTACCATCTCGCATGTGCGCGTCATTCATTAAGTTTTTCCCCACGTTGGCTAGTTAATTACTGAATCGTCAGACTAGAGATAAACTTGGGGCAGGTTAAAATGGACCATGTCTAGACCCTGAAGTGAGATCGGGGATGTTGGGATGAGGGGAAATGGGAATGTTGCACTACAGATCTACGATATCTATCCTTGTCGTTCACAGGGACCGTTATTCCCTGACCGCCTTTATTTTCCGAATTCCTTTTCTTATTGTATTGTTTTCAGCCTCCCGCATATCGTTCATCCACTTACCTGAGACCTCTCGCCAGTCTAGCACGTCATAGAAGCAAGCGATCACCTCTCGGTGTAACAGAGACGAGAATATTGTGGGCTGATGAAAAGAGTCGAGGCCCGTTGTATCGGTATTTACAATGCACACAGTCCAATCCCGCACATGGTGTGTTTTGTTTGTGATACCTCAAATGGCATGAGGAACACGACTCTGTTGTTATTGGTCGTATAAGATGTGACCGGTGTGAAAAGGTGCATATGCAAAACGAGATGCATCCGTTTTATGGAGTGAACCATCGGAGCTAATCTTCCTGACGAACGAGTCTAAAATATTCCCCTCTTTAGAAATCTAGGACTAAGTGAGACAGGGATATCTCTAGTGAGGCTACTGATCGGAATGTGTTGTTCCGGAGCTGCACCGGCGTCTAGTAGTGAAGCCAGTCTCCGCAGACACGCCCAAGTCATGACGTCTTCCAATTGACTTTTTTTTTCCTAGAGCGTTTTCGAGCTGTATCCTCGATAGCTATAGCTCTTGAGCTTGATGAAGCTCATAATTATTATTGATATACTATTGCTATTGACTTTTCAGAGTTTATATCCCAAAAACAATGGGTGAGCCGAATCAGGCTCTGGAGAGCTCAAGGGCGATTGAATTCGCCAAGAACTTGGCTCTCTTCATCCTCAGCTTCATTTTTCTCCCGGCAAATTTATTCTTTGCATTGGGAGCCTACCTCTGGAATCGGTTTACCTCAAAGAGCCCCAATCTTCAACATGATGGGGATAATCTTGACAAGTTCACTATTTTGGTGACAGGTGTGAACATGGCAAAGGGTCTGTCCCTCGCCCGAATGTTCCATCGTCGAAGCCATCGCGTCATTGGAGCAGATTGCTATTCTCTCTCACCCGGTCGCGTATCCTTCGCAATCGACGCGTATTATCGTCTCCCACCGCCTTCAGATCCTTCAAAGACCAGCATGAATGATCCATATCTCAATCGCATCGTCGAAATCATTCACCACGAAGACGTCGACCTCTGGGTTTCTGTGTCCGACGTCAATGCAGCCGTTGAAGACGCAGCGGTTCGAGAAATCATCGAAGCTCGTACAAACGCTAAGGCTATTCAATTCGGTGTCGAGGATATCCGAAGGCTTCATGAAAAAGACGTGTTTATTGAACATACCAAGTCCCTTGGTCTTACTGTTCCATTGACGGAGGCTGTTGAAGATAAAGAGGATGTCATCAACTTCCTCCAAAGAAACGGCGGTCTTGAACATAAACCTGGTGCGAGACAATATCTTGTCAAACCTGTTGGTGTAAACGATGTCGCGCGATTCGCAATGCCTTTACTTCCTCTTCCCTCCGAAGATGCTACCCTCGCACGCATCGACTCAATTCACTTTGAGACCGCAAAATGCTCCTTCATTATTCAAGAGTACATCACAGGTCCTGAGTTTTGTACCCACGCTCTTGTAATCCGCGGCCGCGTTTGCGCTTTTGTTGCGTGTCGTTCTGCTGATGTTCTTATGCATTACTCTGCTCTTCCTGCCGATTCACCACTGAGTAGAGCGATGCTTGACTTTACGTTGAAGCAGGCTGAAGAAGGTGGTGAGAACTTTACGGGCCATATGAGCTTTGACTTCTTGATTAATAAAGAGGATGAAGATGCTGCTCAATCTGGTGCGGATAAAGAGGTTACGATCTATCCCATTGAGTGCAATCCCAGGGTCCATACTGCTACTGTTCTCTTTAACAATACGCCCGAAATTGTTGATGAGTATCTCTCCGTTCTGACTTCGTCTGCACCTCGGCCATTGACCAAGCCACCGCTATCACCTACCAATCCTCAGAAGTACTACTGGGTTGGCCAAGACATCGTCGAGCTTGTTCTGTACCCATTCTACCTTATCCTCTTCAAAGGCACAATGAGTCTTTCAGATATACAAAAGTCGATTCGGGCTTTTGTCCAGCATTTGATCTACTGGAAGGATGGCACTTTTGAGTCGTGGGATCCTCTGCCTTGGTTATGGATGATGCATGTCTACTGGCCAGTTCAGTTCGCTTGGTATATGTCTACTGGCTCAGTATGGACAAAGGTCAATGTTAGTACTGGAAAGGCATTCAAGGGTTAGGTGGGAGCTGGACTCGATGATGTTGGGGTGCCATGGCTGGGTGTTGGCGTCGCTGCTTGTTGTCGTCGTTATGCATAATGAATGATGAGGGATAGCGTTGTAGTTAAATAGAGGCAAATTTGTAAGTAACTGAAGATCAAGTTTTATGTAACTCGAAACTCGTCTAGTGTCAATTTCTGGCTCATGTTTAACCCCATAGACAATCGCCCTACGTCACAGCAGAGAACCATCCGCTTCTAGCATGACTAATCCCAACGCGCGATGCTATTCAGAACCGTAACTCCGGAACAGGTGCCATCTCACAAATTCCATTATAATTAACTGCATTTAAGTAAACTGCATGCTGTGAATTTTATGACACCGTACCTGCTTTCGCTTCAATGTGACCCCAAATATGGCGGCAGGGATGAACACCCCCCACCATCTGATAAGCCAGGTGTAATATACACGCCAGAGTGGTATCCCTATCGTGAGAGGTGATCACAGGCCATCTCTCCGTGATTTAGGCTGTGTCCCAAAACGTCAACCCTCTGCAACCATAACAGAATGTCATGTGTTCCCCCAGATATTAACCCAGTGGCAATGCAGCCATCCCGCCATATCCTCGATCTGCACGACAGTACACCCTTAAGCCCACATTCCTGGTACCCGGTGGCTGCATCCCCAAGACGTGGTAACAGTCCCGTGGTTGCATCGCGATCTGGGGTACCTGGCTGGGCAGTTCTGGCGTGCTTAAGGGAGGGACGGGCCATATCGTTGCTACACATGGCAGGGTGAATGTCTGTGCGGTATCGATCTGTCACCTGCGGGACTTGTCGTGACGTTGCTATGCCGCAAACGCTAGTACTGTGTGAGGTTCTATGGCTGCTATGCTTTAAATCCTTCTAGAATGCTCTTTGCATTCCCCTTTCTTGGAATAGTTGAATTGTTGCGCATCAGTGACGTGGACTTGCTTTTTTGTTACAAGACTGCCGTCATGCTGCAAACTCTTAACAAATTTTCACACTATTCTTATATTGCATAATGGGACCTCCCCACAGAGAGACTGAATGTGAGCTTGACGACTGCTTTGCTCAATATTGCATCACCTTGGCCCTCCATAGCTGACGGTGTCGGGCTTGTTGATACCTTCTATACTCGCGTTAGGGATAAGCCAAAGCGCTACTTCTGTATCAAAAGTGAATGAAAACCCTGTTATCAGTTTCTTTTTGGTATTTAGCCAGCGTAATCCAGAACTTTAATATAAGCGACAAAAATTCCTACACCATTGTGTATAGCCTACAAAGTAAACATCCTCGCTTTTAGCTTCTTCTGGAGCATCCGCAGAGAATAACTCGTAATGCCCAAGAACCAGCCTTTCACTTCTAATATTATTCAGATCGGTCCTTCTACTTCAAATTTGGATCCCGATGCTGTCAATTTTACGGTTTCAATCCTTGGCGTCGATGATCTTTATGTGTTCAGGGTAACGACACAGCCACTGCAACCAGATACCTTGAGCTGATGTCCAAAGTACCGCCAACTTATATCTGATAGACAAACAATAACACAAGCCAATTTATATTACGTACGACTTGAATGAACGTGACTTTCGATAATTTCGTTACTCGAATACATTGTTATTCTCAGATAGCCGGGTGCTCAATTCAAACACACCGTCCCTCGCACATGGTGATATATCCCTGAGAATCCCTGTTCAGCTGTAGTTTATTGCTTTATGAATGACTTACTCACCAAGTCTTTACCCGGGTGATCTTTACAGTCACTCGACAGTGGAAAGTACCGTTTCACAGACCACAGAAATGTCAAGGGATTGTAGTTGAAAACGAACTTGGCATCAGGCGCTTCTTCCCGGTATATATCCAAAGTTTCTGTTACTTGTCAGCTATAGATTCCCGAATAGGTGTTGGACAGTCTTCACTGGCCTTCAAATAGACTGATGACGTCCGAAATCTGAGAACCTCGGACTCCAAAGCCGACCCCAGCAACATGCCAGTGGACGTCTTTCATATGCTTGCTCATTTCGGTACCTGGTATTTCAGGCCCTCTCCAAACAGCTGCCATTTTTTTGAGCAATAGAAAACATCTAGTTCTGGGCGGATTACCTCGAACATTGTATCCCGCCTCGCGAAGCTCGCGCGTATGGTTGAAGATCTGCTCTTCGACTAAAGCGGCGTCGTAGCCCTGCTGTGTGACATATGCATGGCGACCAGGCAAGCCACTGAACAAAAATGTCAGCCATCGTCCAGTGCGAGGCATAAGGAACGAGTGTACGTGTAGAAAACATTCACTTCACCGCATCCCGGTAGAGTTGTAACCGAGCTAAAAATTGACCCGAGCGAAAGCAGCGATTGTGAGACAAGCATTTTGAGAAAGCTGATTTCTGCACCAGCAAGTTTCATCAGCATTGTGTGAGCTCTTTATACGGCGGGTGGACGTCTGTGTCACCGCCAAACTTAGCTGAAGCCACTGCATGATCTCTTTCGTCTTATCTCAGACATGTTACAAACTCAGCATTTCGGATTGGCTGTGACGCAGCTATGGCTTTAATATCCGTGCTCTTGTGTATCGCCATGATTGGATGGGGAAGTTCTCGTGAAAAAATCGGCTTCTTAGCCGGTACCGAGGATTTGGCGTTACAGGATGCCAATCTACTCAAAACAAATCACAGCAGTATGCAAGATTTAAGATGTTTCAGAGTATTATGCTGTGCTAACATCTTGATCTAAATCTTGGGCTTGCTTCATTAGCTTAGAAATATACTTATACAGCGTCATCTATGAGACATTGACAAGTAAAGAGTCGGAAAAGAACTGATCCAAAAACGGCTCCCCATAAACATCCTCCAAATCAAACAAATTATGCGTGACATTCTCCAGCGGCGCATTATCCTCATCGCTATTAATAGGATGCACAAACTTCGTCGCGACTTTTATCGTGGCGCTCGTCGCAGCATAAGTCCCTCCTGCTTTGGCATTACTGCATAGACTTGCCCAGTCAATGCCTGACATTGCAGGATCGAGAAGCTCCCACATCATATCAGGTTCGAATTGGATGGTTGCGCTTGAAGAATCGTCTGGAGGGGATTGTTGCTTCTTTTTTACTTTGATGTTTAGAGTTCGAAGGATTTCAACCTACGACCCTTAGTACCATCAAGCAATGAGGGGCTTTGAAGACTCACCTTTTCTGCGATATGAGGCCACTTCCTTGATAAATGTCCCAAAAACGTCTCACAAGTAGCCAAATTCTCTTTCGCCTTCTCCGAAACCTTTCTATCCCTCGCAAATTGGAAGATCCACAGTATCGACACGCATCCAGCAACAGCTTGTCCAATTAACGGATCATTAACCTCAAACTGTCTATCAGCGCACATTCGGACCATTCTAGAAACCCACTCTGCATGGAATAGTGCTTGGTCAACTGTATTCTGCAAAAATGAACGTGGTTGGAAGTTCCGGCCCGCTCTTCGAAGAGCCACGAGTTGAACAAAGGGGTTATTCAGGATGGCTTGCGTTGCGTGCATCATTATCTGGAAAAGAACCCATGGGGCCCAATATTCCCTGTTTTCACTCAGCTCAGATGATGGCTGATCTGGGAAAGGTGCGTTTCGAATGAGATGCTTATGAGATGTGACGTTCTCGAGTTCATATAGCTTTACGGTGAGTTGATTATGTCTTGACGTCGCTAACCATGGATACTCATTGGCTCCATTTCGGATATCGCGTAAATATGAGATTATACTGCCCCATACGGAGATATAACCAAGACACGTTGCAACGATTCCTGCGTCTTGAACGTTTGCTTCGTATGCATCTGTCAAGTCGGCGCAGTAAGTCTTCATCCCATGGAGAGTAGTCGGTCGAGGCATGCTCTTGGGATAATTCGGCGCGTGAGATGTTTCAAAGAGGGTATTGCAGTAAGGCATAAACGTGCTTTCGAGAATTGCGATACTCCAGTGACATCGTGAGATCGCATCGTCGGTTTGTCGTGAAGCACTGACTTTTGAGCCAGAAAACCGAAGTGACTCGAGCTTTGCAGCCATTCCTATCATCATCCACGCGCGACTTGATTTCCCGGCTGCACAATCATCAGCAAAGCAAGCAAAAATATCAAGGTCACTCCGTACGTACCAATGTGATCGCATAAAGCAAGAAGACATAAAGCTTGCATAACTTCAAGCTGTGCAAGTCCTTCCGCCGCCATATCAACAACTATGCTTCTTGCAGACGTAGTATAGTACTCGATGGCCTTTGTCTCCAGTCCATAGTAGAAACTATGACTTGTATAGTGAAGACTCAAAGCTAGAAAACTCCACCGTAGATATTGCGGCAGTGTTCCGATCTTTAGCTGAAGACGCCTCGGATCGAAGAGAGGAAGTGGCTGAAAGTACAGCTTTTCGCGATATGCATTCACAAAGTCTGTTAGAAGGTCTGATGGGGGTTCTGGATTTGCCGGTGACCTTGTGTCGTTAGCGAAATACTTTGAAAGAGGGTATAGTATATATCGCACCATGAGGGTGATTCAGATAGCATAGCTGTTATCGGAGGTAGTTGCTGATGTAGTCGTGGTGAGTTTGCATGGTTATTCCAGCTATTTATATCTTGGCTTTGATGCCCATATCCAAAAGACTGACTATAATCCCAGTTAGCTACAACAATAACTCAATCAAAGGACTTACTCTGGCTCATGGCTGTACGAATGATTCGATGTAGTCGGCGATATACTAGCATGCTGCGCTGTAAGAGGCCTACTTTGCAATATCAGCTCTCCCTTGATCAAAACTTTTGCACACGGGGACTAACAAGCTCCGTGCAACGGACCTTCGGTTGCCGTTGACTTGACTTCTCGGAAGATATATACATGTCTGATTCGCCATGCGACAATGCGTACATTCTGGTTTCTCAGCTGGACACTTTATCTTCTTCTCTCTATTGTCATCCGGGTCAGTTTAATCACCAGCATCGTCAAGATAACGTACCGACAGCGCTCGCAAGACCGCCTTGCGCGCGGTTCGCCATAAATCCTCGGCATTAGCGATAAAGTCAAATGGAGGACAAATATTATGTGACGATTTAGCGAACGTTCGGAATTCCGGTCAACTAAAATCTCAAGAAAAGCGAATATTTTGGAAAAGTCAAATTCCGGGCTCAAACTAGTGATAAAAGCGAGTGGAGGAGGAGGAGAAAAGCTAGGCTGGCGTCAGAAAGATCGGAGGTAAAAACCCAGTATCGGTGTATGGAGATGGGATATGATTTGCCGATCGGAAAATGTCAGGGAGATAAGATGAACGAAAAAAGAATGTAGAGCAGTAATGCCGTGTCACTTGATCGGGATGGATGCCCGATGGGGCCTAACACCGGGTTGATGAGCCGGTCGGAATTTAGGTGATAAGATAAGAATATTATTTGGGGCTGCATACTTGAATTCAGCAGACCAACACGGGCATGTAAGATAGTCTTGAACTATTATTGAGTTTGTGGCATATTTTGAAGAATATATAGCTCAAATTGTACCAATTCTGATAACCCATTTAGCGAAAATACAGAGTAATTGTTCCCTTCATTCAACCGTATTCATCTCGTCCATCCCCTTCCAACCCCCAATCCCTAAATTCCTTCTCTCTACGCTATTTCTGAAACCCTTCGTTCAATCGCTCGTCAACAGGCCACTCCCTTGGGGAATTGCAAAATTCACAATCCGGATCATCTACTTCAATAATACGGTTTATCGGCTCTCTCTTCTCAGTGCAAGAGCCAAGTATTCTCATCATTCGGCCTGGACAGATCCACGTCGTCCATCTGAAGAATCTCCTGGGTCCGTGGCCATATTTGCAAACCCATGTCTCGGTTGTTTCCTGACACATCTTGGGCGGGAAGTATAAATGATGATAAGCAAGTTGAGGGTATTTAAATAGAGAGTAATGAAGTTGATGGATGTAATTCTGATGCGTTTTGTCGAGTTGTGCTGAGAGCTAGATTGGTGAGTTGGTATAATGGACGAGGGCGAGAAAAGGGATGCTTTTATCCTCTCTGGGGAGAGTGATTCTCAGACTTGAGAACCAAGGCATCACGACCTAACTCCGAGTTTAGGAAAGCGATTCCATATTCAACTCCTTTGTCTTCTCATAACTCGCTTATTCACCAATTCACGGTCGCGCTCTTGATTAATGTTAATCCCCGTGGGCAACTTGTTCAACAACAAATCTGCTTCTTCATTATCTCCTCTGTTTTGCTTCTGGCACATGCATCAAGATTAGGGACAGTCACATTAGTAATGTCATGGTAATATCGTGCCATTCAGTGTCTCATTGGCAATTTCGAATTGTCACCCATGCTGATACAAGTGCAATATCTTGTAATTTGCAGCATGACGCATTCTCTAAACATTATGGACAGTCTTTATGAGGAAATCCCGCTGTTTTCGCTTGCTGAAAACTTGTAGCATACAAGTCACATGCCCTAACCTGTAATCACCATCCTGTCTTATCCATCCTTCACACGCATCAGAAGACGAGACAGTACGCTAATCTAAGAATAACCTGTATCAATGGCCATATCCACAACCACCAAGCGACAGCTTGTGTCAATCCTCTGCCAAAGAGTCCTGTAAGGTCGTAGTCACCGACATATACGGCTCCGACCCTGCCTTGTCTGTATCGTGCGATCTATTCATCTTCATATCGTCCTCATCCTCCTTCTCCGCCTGTAGGTCAGGCGTAGGTCATTTTAAAATCCCCTTGGCTTCCTGCGGAGCCCAAGACGTCTCAGCAATCGGCGGTTGGATTTGATAGTATCTTTAACCCACTCATCCCCCGTTATCCCCTCTGCATAAGGCGTCTTTGAGGGCCCCGTGACATTCTCACCCGTCTGGTTCGCAGGTGTAGAAGGTTGCGAGGTCGTTGGCGTCCTCTCCTGGACTTTCTCGTCCCGCTTTTCGGCTAGCCATGCCTCTACTCGTTGTTTCCGTTCCTTCATCAAATCCTCCTGCTCCTTCACATCATCCGACCAATCTTCATCCCGTTTTCGTTTTTGAAATATTTCCTCCCTTTTCGTGTCGACCACGTGCATGTTACGTCGTAGCCCTTCGTCCCACTGCCGCTCGGCGATGCTCCGACGGTCACGGCAAAAGAGACAGGCCTTCGGATGGAGGTAGTGAATGTGGGGATGCAGATTCAGTTTCAGGCGGCATTTGTTTCGCTCGCTCATGCCGATGCATTCACGCTCGATTCGGGTGTCAAAGTTGATTTTTCTGCCGCATACTTTGCAGCGGTTTTCGGAGCCACGTTTAAGGCACATAGTGATGGAGTATCGTATGTGGATTGTTGTTGTTGTTTCTGATGATGTTGGTGATGGGCGATGTCGATAACCAGTGACGGTGAGAGAGGGGAGGGATGGTATTGGCGTTGCGTTTATGCCGTGGTGAAACTAATAATTGCGGCGCACTCTGTTGACGGTATTCTTCTCGTTGGAGAATAATGATAAGAAGCGACAGCTGGTCCAAGAAGATGTAACAAAGTCTGCGTGCTTGATGATACTCGCGCGCGTTGGTGTTGGTGTAGTGATGAAAATCTTCACCTTGAACAGTTTCTTGACTTTCAGGTAAGGTCCTTGACGAGCAATGGAAGTCGCCGTGGGTGACCTCGTTGACTGTTCGGGCAGTAAATCATCCAAGTGCCATGGGACTGCGACTGCTAGAAACAAGCGCCGCGCAACAGACCAAGTCATTATCGCAACAAGATTGAACCAGCTCAAGGCCTCTTTGAGGTTGCAGTGCGCAACACCAACGTTCAACGTTTGGAGATCGGAGAGATTGAAGGTAGGCCAGCAGAGGAAAGCAGAGCGCCAGCGACATCGGACAACGGGCCACTGTACGGATCTTGAGCATGGTTCTGTTATTATCTTCCAATCAAGCCAGATTGGACTCGAAGCTGCAGCGGCTGCAATTTAATCGCCTGAATTGGGGCTAGAGGACAAAGAGCGTAGTGAGAGGCTGCAAGGCTTCACAGTTCAGAGGAGGCAACATGTTTTTTAATATATGACAAGAACCTTGTTAAACTCAGATGCGATAAATGTGACTATGAATAAACAAAATATGTCGTAGGTATCATGCAATCTCGTCTCCCAACATCAATCATAAACTCATCCCCAGTTCATTTCCTTATCCCTCACTCGTGGTGCGCAGTTCCAGCCTGCTCCTCCTTGTGACGTCCATCTGCAGCGTCAGTAACGCCCGATGGTCGAGCCGTCTCCTCATCGCTCGAATGCGGGACAGCATTCTCAAGGTCCAGACCAGCCTCCTTTCTAATCCTAGACATCTCCTCAGGAGGGGGAGGAACCCACTTGGAGCTCTTCATAGGGCTAACCTTTTCCAGATACATAGTATCAATCTCTTCCAGAGTGCGACCCTGACCTTCGATGACGAAGAAGTAGACAAGTAGTCCACCGAGAATGTTGCATCCCGCAAAGACGTATCCGTAGCGGAAGTCGATATCTTTGGTGATGAAAGGCGTGAAGAAAGCGAGGAGGAAATTCCAGAGCCAGTTGCTTGCAGTTGAAAGGGCCATTCCCTTTGCGCGATATCGCGAGGGGAAGATTTCTGCCATGATTGTCCAAATCATAGGACCCCAGGTTGTAGCGAAGCCGAGAATGAAGAGACAAGCAAACACAATCATGGCAATACCCGCACCTTGAGTATTCTTGGGATTATTCCGATCGAGAGAAAAGTGTCCGACAGATGCAAAGATGAGGAAGCAGATAAACATCCAAAAACTTCCGGCAATGAGCGACTTGCGACGACCGTAATGCTCGACTATATACAGACCGATAAACGTAACCAAAAAGTTAATAGTGTTAAGAATGATCTGCGTCTTGTAGCTGCTGATGGACACAGACTGGAAGATGGTTGTACCATAGTAGAAGAAGTAATTAGCACCGGTAAGCTGCTGGAACATCTGGAGCGACATTCCGATAAAGATGCGATAAGCCATGCGAGGTGCCTTGAACATGGTGACAAACTCCTGGTAGGGGTTCTGCTTGATCTTGCTTTCGGCGCGAAGCTTGGACTCAATTTCTTCCATTTGAGTATGGATCGCCCAATGATTAGGCGTCGCGCCGTAGACTTTGCAAAGCGTGTCGCGCGCCCTGTCGATTCTACCATGACGATAGTCATAGCGGGGAGTATCAGGCAAGAAAAGAATACCAATACCCAGAACGAGAGTGAAAACCCAGCCGATGCCAATGACAATGCGCCAGGATGCTGAGCTGTGGCGGTGGTGCGTTACAGTGCCATAGTTGAAGCACGCAGCCAAGAAAATGCCCATCGTCTAGAAATTGTTAGTGCTGTCATTCGATAACATTCTGGGGTGACAAGGATCCATGTTCAACCCCACAGATCGTCGGGGCATGAAACTTGGCATGCCAAGATTTGTACTATTACTTACAATAAAAAGCTGATACGTGCAAACCATTGCACCTCTAATCCACGGCGGTGCAGTTTCGCCCTGGAACATGGGAACAAGGAGTGACAGGGCGCCGACTCCAAGACCAGCGACCCAACGGCCCATCATGATCTGAACCCAGTCTCTGTCGGATGAGATCTGGATGATAAAGCCAATAGCGATGATCCATGTCCAGCCAGAAATACTATACTTTCGACCAATGCGGTCTGCGACAGGTGCTGCAATGAGAGCACCCATGAGCGTACCGATTGAGAGAAGAGCAACGATGAGACCTGAACGAACGGTACTGAATGCTTTTTCTCCCTTGCTGTTTGTTTGGGCGAAACGGTCGAGAAAGTCTGGCATCTCGAGGAAGCCCGAGATTTGACCTGTATCATAGCCGAAGCTGTTCTTGTAAGTAGTTGTTTTTGGTAGTATATGGGAAGTTAAGAGCTTACAGAAGACCTCCCATAGAGACAAAGGTAGCCAAGAGAAAGGATCGGGGTGTAATACGAGGTAAAGGCGAGTAGTCAAGTCCAGCAAGGGACCTACGCGCGCCAGCCTCTTTTCCCTTTTCAGAGTTTGGATTCTGGTCATCGAAATGAACAGTGAGGAAAGACGGCGCCATGATGGGCAGTCAACTATACTGTACTCCTTACAGTAGTAAACAATTATTCAGTAACAATTTCTTAGTAGTGATATCAGATCCAAAGTCAATTGATGATTGAGTTACTTGACAAAGGGGGGACGGCGTTGAGCATTAAATACATGTCGTTAGGCATGACGTTATAAAACAAAAATGTGATACTTCGTGATGTCAGGCCCTGCAAAACAGGCCATCCAATGAGCCGCATTCTCCGGAGGGTTGATGGTCTCGAGACCATGAAATCGGTCCGTCCCATTTTTTTGCTTCTACATGTTCTGTGGGGTTGACAAGGGGCTCTAATTGATTGAAATGGGTGTAATGGGGCATTGGGGTGCACCTCCACGGGGTTGTAAAGCTGGGGAAAGCCCGAGATGCTTCACTGACACATTTGATAGTTACAGTGAACAGTTGGGTATGACGATATGGCGCTGGGAATGTAGTGGTTGCAAATCAACTCAAACGGCCATTAAAGGGCTGTAATGGATTAGATACTGGATATCTGATTGGGGGGAAATGTCCCCATGATTCATGGCTTGCTTGGATGACAGTTGAGTTGGTGCTACTGTAAGTAGCAGTGTTAGTGCCTGAAGTGCACTAATTGCACTAATCCTTGTTCAGTGCTATTCTGAATCTGGTTCACCATAAACATGACGACACCCGAGAGATCCGGAGAGACCTCGACATTCAGCAAAGAGAATTAGTTCATGGCATTCTCTTCATGAAAGTGACTTGTAAAAGACAATGGACCCTTGATGCTCTACAGCTTTTGCAGTCATCTCTTCTGACTTGTTTGCTTGAGAATTATCTCGCTCAGACATCAAAATCTCTTGGTTCACCATGCCAAGCCCCGTTTGCCGATCTCTGTTACTCTTCCATACAAATCTTGGCAATGCGAAGCAATGACGCCAATCCTTCCAATACCGACGATCTCATCCCATTCTCTCCATAACAACTTCCAGGTACCACGAGTGTCATCACATTTCCAAGCACTTCTAATACCCCGAACGGCCCTGCCTCGGCCGAAAACAATTTTATCTTTTTTTTTCTTTCTTATTTCTCCATACCCTTACCCCATGTTCCCCAAAATTGGGAGTGGGATGAATAATGGGGTTGTTAATTGCTGTCATGGGATGTGGGATGCATGTATCCTTCAGCCGCGTCCGGATGTCCGGTATTCCCAGCGCCACGGCGTCATAGCTCATCCTACCATTTCAAACGACTTATCCCCAGAAAACCAGTTTTTTGACGTTTAAATGATACAATAAATGTTAATAATTTACCTAAAGCGTAACACAATCCACGTGTTTGTCAAAGCCTCATTTTCGTTTATCTAAGCAACCGTTTTACATTCAATTCTGTGTTGCAACGAGTCGACAGTTGCAGTTCAAGGTAGGCATACTGTATCATATCATTGTCGGGGAATTTCTGTTCTGGGGGGAGCTTATACTAGCGTGGTGTGTAACTGTTTTCTTACCCTACATGCTTCGTGTTCGCATCGTGGTTTACCTGAATGCCGAGACTTCCGTAGGGCTGTCAGCTTTTGAAGAATTCATCAATTAGAAGTTTATTAGGGTATCACTTGATGATCTGCATTTTTCATGGCACGATAAAAAAGGGCCGACAGAGACACGTAACATCGAAAGTCGTTTTGCTCCAGGCCGTGTTCACGATACCGGGAGAATGGAACTATTATTGGGGCGGTTGATAACCCATGGGGGCCCATAATCGGGAATATGCGGTTATTGGGAATTGGATTTGGGACAAGCTTATCTTGTGCTGTTTGACCGTGCCGAGGTTCGTTGCCGGACGGTTCTGAAAAGTTAATGCGCGATGATGCTAGGTAGGTCCTATCACGATGGATCTGTTGGAGTCGTTACTTTTGGGGACTACTCGGATTACATAATGAAGAGTAGATATACTACCTCAGCGTCTCTATTCTCTCTTCGGTATCATTTGCTCAATCACGATTCATTTCAACCAGGAACTGTCTCTAATAAGATAGTCCCTAGAAGTCTCATGCCACTAGAATATCTATCATGTTTCACCTCTCAGGCTATAAGATCAGTTCATTCAACTAGAATAATCAGCTCGTCCTCTAAAACGCCTCCCAATACATAAATGCATTTGAGTATTAGTTCTTCTGATCCTTCAACTCCCCACGCTCCTTAACGATCCTCGCAACCTCATCACCAACCTCTGTCTCCAATTCTTCAAAACCCTTAATAACACCATCTCTATCCCCCTGCCCCATCTCCTGACTCATCTTAAACTTGCCCTCCAACTTGGTAATTTCAATCTCAATACCAATAATATTCCTCTTCAACAACTCGACATATTTCTCCGGCGCATCACTAACCTTCCACTGCGTCGGCCTATCACCGCCCGTATAACCCATCGTATTCCGTTCATTATGATCCGTAAGGTCAGAAACAGCCTTTCCGAGAAAAGAAGAAGTCTCTTCATTGTTCTCGTAGTAAATCTTCGCTTTTCCATAAACCTGTGCAGCAGCATAATTCCACGTCGGCACAACTTTTCCAGTCGCTGGCTTTGTCTCGGTATAGAATTTGGGGGTTACATAATGATGGGCGGGCTTTGTGAAGATAACTAGGACTTCATCTTCGAGATAGTTCTTTAAAGAGGGGTTTGAAGAACAGTGTTCTATCATGGCTTTGCTTTGGGGATTTTGACGAGCCAAGTGGCCTCGGAGACGACCGAGTTCAGTTTCGCTAGATTCATCTTTGACGTCAAGAAGAAAAGGGATGTGACTGCTTTGGAGGAATGAATGGGAAGACTTGATCCCTGTAGTGAGCATTCCGAGGGGATTCTCGTGTATGAGACGGCGAAGGACTCGGAGGTCAGCCTCGGCGTGGGCGGCGCGGATATACATGATCGTTGTTGAATTGAGATTCCGATGGCTGTTTGAGGGAGTTCTGAGATTGAGAGTCTTTGTGAACTTGACGTCTTTCAAGTCTTACAAAAAAGGAACAGATATCGAGTAATAAAGGTTTGGCGGAGAGGGCGGGCCGCTACTAAGAAGCGCTGTTCCTCACCTGGACCGGGCCGGTCTGGATCGGCGAATCACAAGTACAGTCATTCTAAGCAAGGTCTAGAACGAATCGGCACTGAGGGGTTAGGTATTGGTCATTCACCTTAGCGCTATCGGACCTGCTCCCGATGGTCGAAATGCTCAAACGTGGGAAGTTCATCATTTGAGCCACAATTCCTCGGTGTTGGATGCCGAACACAGTTGAATTAATGATAGGAAAAGAATGATACGTAAAGAAATCGATTGATCTATCTTATTGCCTGTCTCTATCATTCCTTTCAAGAAACCAGCCATCTACACCCAAGTTCGCCAACTCAACCAAGTATTTATAACCTACAAACTCTTAACCATAATATGATCAGTCTGAACAATAGACCCAATAGTAAAATCATGATCCCCAACTTGTTTATACCCCCATTTCTCATACGCCCTTATCGCCCTCGGGTTCTCCTCCCAGACACCAAGCCACAAATTCTTAAACCCTTGCTCCTTCGCCATGCTCTCAATAGCCTTTTCCAAAGCCTTCCCAACACCAGCGCCATGAGAATCAGGATGTACGTAAATCCTTTGTAATTCAACAGTCCTTTCCATGTTTTCTACACAGGGTTCACTGCTGCCTCGAGTGAGGTATGCAAAGCCGAGGAAATCATCGTTGGAGTTGGTGGCGATGATTACATCTTTGTTGGGGTCATTTAAATCGTTGATTATGGAGGCTTCTGTGTAGGATTCTTCGAGAAAGGCTGATAGTTCATGGGGTTCGACGGAGTGGCCGAATGTTATTGAAAAGACGTGTGCGCCGAGCTTTGCGATGCGAGCGGCATCAGGAAGTGTCGCGGGCTTGATGATGATTTCTTTATGAGTCTGTCGAGAATCTTTGGCAGTCATGATGTCTCCAATCGAGATGGTCCGACTAGGTAAATTGTCAAACGATTGAAGTAATAGTTGTGCAACTTTAATGTGAAGCCAGTGTAGATCAAGCGGTGAGTGGATCTCTAGATTTCGGATCTCAAAACTTGACTCAGCTGGGCGGCTTAAAATACTTGAATCGTCCAACTTGGAAACTCAGATAAGCTTTGCAAAATTAAATTTCAAATCGATATTGCTTGAACCAGTGGCTTCTGGAAAGATCTTGCCACAGATCAAAAACTCTGCAAAGGTCTCGGCCCTGTTTCCGATTATCACTAGCGCGCGCCCTTGATGTCAAAAAAAAGTCAATGGTCATCGCCTTTGGATTGACCATTTCCGGGACCGGATATGCAAGGAGCAATGGAGCAAGATTAAGTCAGTGTCTTCAATTTGAGTCATTATGCTGTCTATCAACCCGTATCAATGCATTTTGCTCGGAGGGCGCGCAGAATGACAACCATTTGTTCAATACTGGACCCAGGGAACGCCCATCTTTCGCAGATCCTGATGCCCTTATCTTGTAATTGGTTAAGATCCGGTACCCTCAGCGCATCGAGTTTTGAAAAGGCTGCGAATGAGAGGAGTAATACCACTGCCATAGTCCTGGGATCCGTTAGCAATCATCGCTGGACTCTTGGTGCAAACATACCCGTGTAAGAGATTCTCCAAAGACGCAGTCGGCGCATGAACTGCATGTTCAACCGCATTCAAGTATCTACGACAGTGCACCAGACATTGTCTCGCATTCTCAAGTGTCGCCGGATTAGGTTGCGTTCCTGGTGCAAGCGCACAAACTTGATACAGAAAAGGTCTGTAGATAATATCACCTGTTGTGTGATATCGTATTGTAACCATGGTATCATCAATGCCTATTGGAGGAGTCTCAAGGTTTGGACGAATGCTGTGAGGAAGGAGATGATACCAAGCACCTAGCTGGCGGTTCAACTCGTGGGCTAAATTCGGGAGACTTGACTGGGTTTCTTCAGAGTTATCTGCTGAGTTATCGCCTGTGCCTGGCTCGGCTTCTGCGTAAAGAACGTAGTGAATTCGGTTGAGAAGGCGACGTGATGAGAGATCGGCTAACCAGCGGTGCATGTAAGGCTCTGATAGGCCGTCAGACCATGGGTAGGGGAGTTTGTCGACGATCTTTTCGATGCCGCTGCGAGGGAGATGATGCTCTGCAAGAATATCACTGAGGGCAGTCAGTAGGACATCCTCAGTGGAGGAGATTGGGCATCTCACCATTCGAGTACAAGAATGGCCCAAAAGACTCGCAAGATTGACTGGTCTTGAGAGCCACCTTGACCATCCCGCAGCAACTTTTCAGATCTAACAAATTGTCAGTACAGAGCTCCATGTCAGTGACGGTATACATACCTAATCCAGTAGTGCTGCACATCAGTCGAAGCCATATGCACCAATCTCCATGCCAACAAAGGCCTGGATAAATAACTATAATACAATGCAGCGAGATACAACGCCTGCGGTAAAAGCGGATCACCACCAAACGAGCACAACGACTCGGTCAGTAACAGTCTCACCGCAGGCGTAAAGTACCTAATCCCAGGACTCCAATTCGCATCCATCCGATTAGGCGTCTCGGCCGCAACAACACCCAACGCAAGAACAACAAGAACTAGTGACGAAGGAAGATCAGGTAGAGCACCGTGTTCAAGAGTTCTGTCGTATAACTTATAAAAAGCCCTCTGATCTAAAATCGGGTGGAAGCGATGAACGAGTTGAAAGTAATTCCTAACAAGGTGGTCGGTTTCGTTGGTGGACAAAGTTGGCAAGTCAATTTGACTCGCTGGCACGGCGTTTAATCTCAATCCTTCGGGAATCGGTCTTCTCAACTCAATGTGCAGAAACAGATCCGAAGGATAGTGACCCAGTAGTGCCTTTGCAGGAGCAGATCTGAGTAAATTCCCTGTCGTGGAAGAATGGGACAGAGGAATGTCCATCGTTGTGTTGAAGACATTGTTGTTAGCGAACTGAGATAAGGATGTTTGTGTACCAGGTCCTGTTGAATGCACTGACGAAGCAGCTACAATTCCATCTTCAGGACTTATAGCACTTATAGCTTCGTTGTGTCGTGGAATGGGATATTGTGCGTATGGTGTTGATGCTGGGTAGGTAGTTGAGACTGGATAAGGTGTTGATATGGGACTTCGATCTCTTTGACGAGCTATGGTGGTCTGGAATGTTGATTCAAGGGACTCAAGACGATCAAAGATTTCGTCAACGCGATCAACCGGGATAGCAATTCGCCTACCCAAGTCAGTCCCATATCTCATACACCAAGAGTAAAACTCACTTTGACTCATTCCCTTCATCGCGATACTCGCACTCCGAGTTATTCGCCTCTTCACAAAGGGTACAAACAGGTTGTCTTCCATCACATTTCCTCTTCCTACCCGTCATTAGCACGATCCCATTCCCAAACGCCAAACATACCTCTTTCGACAGTAATTGCAAGCCTTGGCGGCTCGCTTCCGCTTTGCAGACTCCATGCCTGCCTGTTTCGTGTCACACTGAAAATCTCTTGCGGAGGGGGGCGGATGACTGGCGGAGTCGGCGGCTGGTTCTCCGCCATTTTCTTAGCGTTTGGTTAGGGGCGGAAGAACTTGATGCCGGAGCGGTCGGGGCCGATGGGAGCTTCGGAGACGGCTCCGATTATGAGAAATTGAGAGCCGAAAATATGGCCGGAGCAGTCCGTGAATAATAGATAGCCGACAAATATTTAGCTCGTTAGTATGCATGTGTGTTGCAAGCCATCTGTAACTTCGTGTCTTTCGTTGCGGCATGGAAAAGCCTTTGTCCGAGCACCAAACTGACTTACCCTGAGGTTCTCCTTACTGTATTAATCAGACAAAAATATCTTTTAACTCTCTATACTCATCATCTGGTTTATAAAACAAGTATTATTAAAATTAATAGAATACTATATAACTGTTGTTTTTGATTCCTTCTCTTTTACGACGTCTGGAAGACTACGTACCTCTCTTTACATTCCCAGCGGCTGATATCACGGCGTTACTTCAAACTGTTCAATCAAAATCAAGTTTAACAAAGAGAGTCTAGTCTTGGCAATCATCCACTAGGACTAACGAGCCGTTATCAATGCGTTTTTTATCAATCTGACTGTGATAGCTACCCCAGCTAGAACTTTTTATCAGTGCGCTGCTTAATGGGGATCTCCGCATTTCATCATCCTAGGACCTAATGACGAAGTGGATAGCGTGCGATCCTGGGGGTTTGACAAGCTAGCACGCCATCCCGATTATTCCCACGGAGCTACGACTCTTGAAAGAAACCAGGCATGAATATTCGATCAATAGCACCAATAAAGCATATTTACAGCTTGTAGTCAGTGGGAAACACCAATGAGTTTGGTGGTTTTCGACATTGGTGAATATACTGTCGTGATCTCAAGTAGCGAGAACTGGCCGGGTCAATGCTGACAATCATCAGTCTCTCGGAGCTTAAAATACCTCCTCAATGTCCGATCATCCAATAGGATCAATAATGGAACGAGAACCGAGACTCCGAGTTCCGTATGGGTCGTCGACCGATGATGCGGATGAAACAACGTTATCGCATCAGGGCAGCCCCAGTCACTCTACCCAATGATTTCAGAGGCTATAGCCTCTGAA
>PVQA01000629.1:0-11778 GCA_002980515.1 Fusarium burgessii | reverse complement strand
GGACCGCCTATTTCCCACACTGGTCTTGACCAACGTGGACCTGGCTCGATCAACCATGAGGTCAACACCACGGAGTATAACTCGTAGCTGGGCTTCTACAACAGCTGGACTCCGGAGTGCTGTATCGTGCCACTGGCCTAATAGATAGTCTTCGTTCCATGCTGGTTTGGGCTTTTTTTGCCGTAGCGGCAATGATGCCAAGCGGCCGGTTATGAAATAAGCGAGGCCATCCTGTATGTCGCAGCCACGGAGTTGTTTCATTCTGTTCGACGTCATGATCATTAGACTGAGGGTCACGGAGCTCTGGAGGCCACATGTCTGAAGATGGTCGGGGTCGCCGGAGTAGTCAATGTTTTATGGCAAAAATGTATGGCAGGCAATGAGAAAGGTCAACAGACCCCTTTCCATATTTCTACGACGCGGTCGCGAAACGCGCGCGGACAAGCTGTCGATTTACACGTGGGCGCTCAGGGGGTAGTATCGTTTTGATGAAACAAAAATGGGTTACCCCCAGAAGACTGTTGAGGCTTATACTTCAACACGTTTTGCGCCATAAAAGTGAAGCTGGCTCCGAAGATTGCGACGAAGGAAGAAACCAGCCAATGAGAAGGGGTATCATCCACTTTCAATTAAAAAGCCAGCTGGGAGCTCGATAACAATGTCACTTTTGGGTAAAAGAGGATTTACAAGGGTATGAACCAATTAAAGACCGCGAATTTCCTCTTTTCACCGAAATTGGGACTGACAATAGGGATGTAGAACCCAACGGAACCCGTCCCTAAGTTCCTCTAAACCGCTGCGGGGACTTGGAAGACTTGTCGCACGCGTGGACCGAGACGGACAATGATCGACTGTTGCTCGGCGACTTCTCGCGATGTTTCCGAACATAAGCTTCGGCAAGACCGACAGATAGCGATCTACTCTTAGGCGGCCGCCTGCTAGACTTGGATTCCATGCATCTGTCCTCGGATGGAAACTTCTCCCATCCCTACTCTTGGGGAATGGAATGCGGGCGGAGAAAATCAACGGTCGTCGCGCAGGCAACTCAAAGCAGCCAGCGCGAGAACAGGACCGCTCAAATCGAGATAAAAAGGTCACCAGGGCAGTCACCTAGCCAGCTTTCACCTATCGCAAGAAAGGAGATGTGGCCGTGGAGCTCCTCAAAGAGGGCTTTGTGTTAGGAGAGGAGCAGATCAAGGTGGCTAGGGCTTGTCATCTACGTCTACTTAGAATCGCGAAGAAACCTAGCGAGACTAGGCTGGGATCAGCGACGTCTAGCTCAGAGGACTAGGCGACCTGAAGATTGCTTTGATGAGTTCGATGTTCCCACATGCCTACACGGTGGGATAAGGAGGTATCTCAATTTTCTCTCATGTCAACAGGACATAGCAGTAAGTGAAGATAGTAGCATAGCAGTAGCTACAGTGGGAGGCAATAAGTTTGAATACCCTTTGCTGTACCGACCCATGCACTAGCCCAATTAGGCCGACTTTCTGATGCCGCTTTTATATCCCAACTTTTGAGCTTTGCATAATAGATCTAGTATTTTATATACCAATCTTATGCAGTAATGCAGGGGCCCTATTTGGTATTGTTTACACATGTGAGATCGTTATGATAGCGATAGCTCCTTGCCTTGAGGTATGTTGAGGAGCGTATCGATGGGAGGAAAGTCGACAGTAAAAGCGGCATCAAAACCGCCGGCCTAATCAGGCTAGTACAAGGGGTTTGGTACCGCAAAAGTACTCAAACTTATTGCACTGTAGCTCTCAAGGATTCTTTAGTCCCCTGTAATAAATTACAAACACCATTAATCTATCCGTACTTTAGCGCCAAATTGGGTTTAAGAAGAACGATAAAATTCGACGAATTGGGGAGTAGATCGGCACTTCTGCCGTTAGGTCCCAGCTGAGAGTTCATGGTTAGCGTATGTAAGAGACTCAGATCTCCACATGTAATCAGCTGGCTGCGTGCATATGTTCTTGACTAAGAGGGTTTTGAGCGTTCCTGCCGACTTATCCGAGAAATTTATCTAAACACAACCCAATGAAGCAGCTTCAATTACCGGAAGTGTCGATCAGAGCTGATCAGCACACTTGTACCTACTAGATTGGTGCAGGTCCGCGAACCAGTATACAGTCTTCTGTTTCTAGCCGAGTAGAGCTAGTGGTGTCATCACGGCGACTGAAAACATCTACAGAGTACAGAGGAAGCTTTTAAAAGTTTTCGATCAAGAAAAAGCAATAATAACGTCACATAAGGGAAAAATACAAAGGGATACTTAAAGCACACTTGATCCCGCTAAATGCCATAGAACATAGCAGGCCCTAGTCGGTAAATAAAAAAGGGAATTGCTATACGGGCATGACATTTTGGCTACACGGGCATGACTCTTACACGGGCATGACTTTTGTAACATCTGATTCGCTAGATTTCCGTTGACCCATAGATACATCCCCGCAAAGGCGGTGAAACGAGCTTCGCTAACAAGAATTCCTTTTCAGTGTAGAAGCAATTTCTGTAGGTCGGGCCAGCCCCCTTGAACAGGTCTTGCACAGGCGTTAAAATAAGGTCTGGTTTTCCATACAGAACAAGGCCAACTCTATTACGCCCTCGAAGGCAGCTATCTACACCTATATTTCCTAACTGTTATACAAGAAAGAACCTCCTCGTCGCTCTCAACCATCTCCCACTGACTCCTTCGCCTCCGGATGCTTGGTTGCGTCGATACTTGTCGCGGTGCTGGTAGCTGACTGTGGTCTATCCGGAAGTAGTGGTGGGCCGAACCTGGCCGGTCGGATCTATCGCTGTCGTTTTCGAGGACATGATTGATTGCTGGGGCTAGGCCTTCGGGTTCGGAGTCTTGAATTGCTCTCTAAGCTATAAGGAGGCTCAGATTGGGACATAATGAAGGTTTTTGTCGTCAAAGGCTGGGAAACTAGCAATGGAAAACCAATTATCTGATAGAGAGCGTCGCGTCAGTTAGTAATGGATGAAAACTCAAGGTACAAATTAGAGCTGTCGGCAGAACGGAGATGTGCTAACAAAAGAGGGTCCTCTCCAATCAGATGTTACAAAAGTCATGCCCGTGTAAGAGTCATGCCCGTGTAGCCAAAATGTCATGCCCGTATAGCAATTCCCATAAAAAAAGAGCTTCCTCTATAACCCCTAAGGTTATAGGGGAATTTGGGAGAGTCCCTACTGTAGTCAATCCCAGTGTGATATATCGGAAAGTAGTCACAGGGGTTAAAGGATGTGGCGTTCATTAGCGTGGCCGAAGACTTTTCAAAGCGACATCTGTAGCTCCGGCGCTATTGCGAGCCATGACTCAGCTCGACTGACTAGAGTATCCTAGGCCAGTAGCTTGAAAATATACGTCTTGCTATGATTAATCTGGCTGCCAGCAGGCCCTGGAGCGGTAGTTTATATAAAGGGCTGGCTGATGGCACAACCCAATCGGCCTCCAGGACCTCTTTCACTTCACAAACGGCGAGGTATTTGCTGGCTCTTCGCATGATTGTATTACCCATACTGCCCCTGTGTTCTTCACCATGGTCCAATTCACCTCTACTGCAGCCTCGCTTCTCGCCTTGGCTGGCGCTGCCGTCGCGGCTTGTAATTATGGGACGAGCTTATTTCCTCGCGAGGCCAATGTCCCCATTGGTACCTTTGGCTACACAGGACTGAACGGACCGTTGAACTGGTACGGCCTCAACAAGACTGCCAACAAGCTCTGCGCCAAAGGCCGCAACCAGTCCCCCATCAATCTCAACGCGTCTATCCCCGTGTCACCAGGCAAGGTTGCTGCCTTCAAGGTGGACAACTACCCCCATGGCTCTAAATTCGAAAATCTGGGCACCACCGTAGAAGTGCCGGCAAACGGCACGCTCACTGCTGGCGGTAGGACTTATAGTCTGGCCCAGTTCCACTTCCACACCCCTAGCGAACACCGCGTTGAACTTGAGTACTTCCCAATGGAGGTACACTTTGTCTTCCAGGCAAAAGGCAAGCTCTATACCTTGGACCAAAGCGGCCCTGATCCCCTTCTATCTTTGGCATTACTGACAGGCCCTAACAGACAAGTCCATTGCAGTCGTGGCCTTCCCGATCGCCCTAGGACTTGCTGACCCTCTGCTAGCATCCGTCTTTACCTACGTCAGCGGTGCTGCGAAGCCAGGCCAGGCTACCCTCACAGGGCCCCTGTTCTTTACTAGTCTGGAACATCATTTGACATCAAACCCCATCTACCAGTATGAATAAAACTAGCCCCTAGACCTATATGCAGACAGCAAATCTAACTCAATATAGCTACACTGGCTCTCTTACCACTCCTCCCTGCTCAGAATCTGTCGAGTGGATAATCAGCACCAAGCCGCTTTCTATCGACGAATTCACTTATAATAAGGTGAAAAGCGTGGTAAATTTCAATTCGCGATATACACAGAATACTCTCGGCGGCATCAATCTCCTACAGAACATCGCTTCAGAGCTTGCCTAGTCCTAGCATTGTCTCGGGGCAAGTACGGAACCTCCGATATTATAATTAATGTACTTAACTATTATTTAATCTGCATTAATGCGGTTATCTACCTTTGGGGCTGCATTCCGTGGGCTGCCATCTTGCTTTCTTGTCTTGGAGGATCTTGGGTTTTCTTGGTGTTGAGTTGGATTGTCTTGGCGGAGGGATTGGAGCATCTTATACTTCTTGAAGGGGGGCAAAAGAGTCATTATCTAGGTTTTTTTATCAGCATAAATGCTGTAGCAACTGTTGAGGCATTGTGGTATCATGTCTAAATTGTGAGCTAGATGTGTTATTTGAAGCTGAGACCCGTGGCTGAAAGCTTATCTTCAAGCCTTTAGTTAGTTAGGGGCTGCATTCTTCAGCATAGCGAACGTTTTATTGAAACGCTAAATGATTCTATGTGCCGTGTTGTTCCTAACGGTCGGGCCATCGTAATATAACCTTCTCAAATTTGCGGTCACGATACTAACTGTTTTAGGACTTCGCGCCTGTATCTATGACCAATCAGAATTTAGCGGTCACGACTTCTGCCTCTTTAGTTTCACGGTCATCGCACTAGCCTATTTAGGATTTTGCGGTCATGTCAGGGGTAAACTCAATCGATGGGTCTCCCAAGACTTCCTCCACTCCATTACACTTGTGTCTCTCCTTGCGTCGCCTTACCAGCCATGCCACAGGCATCCAACAAGCGCGGCCGACCTCGCAAGTATGGCTCTAAAGAAAAAAAGGCGAGGCAAGACGTTATCGCAAGGCGTGCTCGACGACGGGTTCAATCGACAGCAACTCGGGATAATATCCGCTTCAAAATTTATACAACCCCAAAGGTGAAGGACAAGCAGCGTCCAGCAAGCCAAGAAACATGCCCACGATCGCTGGGCTGTTTCAACGTTCACGCAGACGCTGCTAGCTTGCTACAGCAACCGGATACATCAACTCATCAACCCCCTACGCCTGAGTCGGCAGAAAATGCTTTTCTTCGTGAATCTCTTAGCATACCGGCTACAAGGGTTTCTCTTACGACGCGTACTGCATTATGCGATGTCGTCGATACCCAATCGAAATCGCCAGAACATATGAACGTAGGTATAGTGTCTTCTCGCGATGCACCGCACGATGGCCTTTGATATATATATCATGGAAATTGGGCTCGGGTTTCAGTGAACGTTGAGTCTGCGTTGTTAGGGAGCACAAAAGCTTCAATGCCAAAAAAACACATTCTAGGCTCTATTGACTCTGTAAAACACGATACAGCCCAGTTGAAAATATCCTCAGTCACTGAATCATCTATCCTTACGGGTGCGACGCTTTTAGGATGCCTTATTCTTGGTTTAGAACTCGTCGTGCTAACAGCTTCGTGTCGATGACCATGCGCCGGTAGGACGATAAGGCAGCTTATCGCAGAACGTTACACCCTGGTCAACACAGCGTTACACCCATGCTCAAACAATTGGGATGCAGCCAATCCCATCAGGTTATGGCGGTAACGCCGTCCTACAGCCAATCCATGACGGGCATGGCGGTAACGGTACCCACACTAGCTCAGGGGTATCACACAACAGCTAGCTACAGCCTGTGTTTCAGGACAAGCTCAGCAGTCTGTAAGTGTTCAAGTTGCACGCAGCATCTGAATATTATCAGTACCGCGATAGGTAAAACTAGCATGTAGGACATCACCGAACGTAACTATCGTCATAAGTATTGTCGTCGCGATTGTGCCCTCTTGTGCTCTAGCACTCATCTTACCATAGAAGATACGCCATCTTATCTTGCTGGAGTCTCGATTAGAGTTCGTGTACAGCAGAACTCACCATTTTCATCCAATAGGCTCGCTTTCCCAGTGCCACACGCGTAATTACCTTGCTTGAAATGCTGTGATTATTTTTGATAATGTGTGACGACTCAAGTCTAAACGGTGAACGCGTCAGCGGTTAAAACGAGGAACAAAAACCGCGTTTCTAACAGAACAATATCGTAGGTCCAGATGGACGTTATTTTTGCACAAACGTAATACCGGGTGATACAAACCTCTAAGAACTATGCCTCCCCGACCGGTTTCCGTGGAACTAGGGTGTCGAGGCGGTACAGATGAGGAAGAGTCTACGATTCAGGCCCCAGGCAGTCCAAGAAATCTTGCGAGCTACACCTACGAAAATACGACCGAAGCTTTAGAAGTTTCTGAACAGTCAAGCGGCCAAGAAGAAGAATCTGCGCCATCGGCCGAAACCATTCTGACTCGACGCGAACAGACGCGCCTTCGAGTGCAGCGATATAGAGCAAGGCAACACCAATTACGAGTAGATGCAGCGGCTGTTACATCGGGCGACCTCGACACAGTGGACGATAACAGTCAATATGATGTCCTGTCCGGGCTACAAGATCTTACCATTGATGAAGTTGACGAAGCACCACATTCAACACTGCCGATAGATCGTTCCTCAAACGCATCGACCCGTGATGCTGAGAGTAGAACTTTCGAACCAGGTTCCGGTTACCAGACAGAACGTACACATTCCAACCTGAGCGAAGGCGACCGTGCGTGGAGCTGCAATTTGGACGCAGATCTAGCTAGTCACAGTGTAACGCAATCGCCATCGAGGATCGCGTCACACTCAACTGAACGTAGCCACAATAAGATTTGTGCCGGCCTCGATCGTTTCAACGAAGCGGCAAGACATCAGGGAAGTGCAACCAGAGTTCGAGCAATTGACAGAGCAATCACCTTACACGATCAGGTGTTTAAGTCATTCTTCAACCTCGAGTGCAACTGTACGTCAAATCATGGAACAAAAACGTTGCCATATTGCTTTTGCTTTTAACTAAGTGACCGTGGCATTAGGCAGCACTCCCCCAGAATTTGACGAACCGTCTGAGGTCCACAGCCTTGTTGAGAGAGCACAGCATCTACAGTCCATGCTACCGAGTATGGTGGATATTCTTGGGGAGACCGCTTCCTACGAGCCTAGCACCCACTTCCCAAAATGGGAGTCTTTCCTATCCCAGTCGCCAGTGGAGCCCTTGTCTTTTAAGAAAGCGCAGTCCACATTGCCTGGTGTATCAGTGACGGTAAACCGGTCCTGGGATATTGATAGCATTTGGATAGGAGCTCGAAGTTTGCAAGCAATTCGACCGCCTAATGGCTTCCGATTATCTTTCCTTCCGTCGTTCGCTCTCAATCATTCTAGGGAGCAAATCATCCAACCGCACGGACTCGGTATCGCTAAAACAAGACACATTCACTTTGGTACATTCAATGCTTCAAGCGTTAGGTTCGCCGTATTCGTGTTATTCCCGAATGCCGCTCAGGGTCCGGTGTCAACAACATCAGCCTCCAAGAATTTCCTTTCACTCGAACGTCAAAAAGAATTTTACGATCAGATCGTCATACCTGCAGTGTATGACACGATACCACTCCCTTTTCGCCAAGAGGTTCCTCAATCGTTTGACATGGTGTATGCAAAATCGCGGTCATTTGAAGAAAAGGTCGGCAACAACGGGTGGAAGAGAGATGATCAAAGTCGAGCTTTCCGTCTTGAATACAAGCTCCCAGCCCTGAACCTTGCTCGGTTTTGGGACTCGGTAGTAAGCAAGGCCAATTCAGTCGCTATACCTACACGAAGAGGGAGCACCGTTGCCTATTTCAGAGAATCCACAGCTATTCTTTCAAGCCCACGATTTGAAAAATACGTTTTGTCAGCCATCTCTCCGGGAAGTCTTGTTACAGTTTGGAGATACAGTCCTTGGAGCTTTCGACCCTCCTGTTGGCTTGATATAAGATGTCGAGACCACGCTGGTGAGCCTAGTTATCCGGCTTCCACCAGTACAGGGCCTCTGACTCTGCTTTGGAAGGACCGTTGCAATCGTGCACTGCACGAAAGGATTTGCAAATTAGTTCCGGACAGCCCCCCTGATGCCACTTATTATCGGTCCTTTCTTTTCCGAGACGTGAGCACCTACCAGTCGAAGTCCAAACCGACTCGAAGATCAAATCCTGGCAACCCTTACTCTATAGAGCCAGGGATCATACGGGCAAAAGCATACAATTGCATCAAGGAAATGTTTGCTGTTATGCACAGTGATTACCATATTATCGGGTCGGGGTTCCTCCCTTTACTCTCGTTGAGTGATGAAATGATCGATGATTTCTGGACATCGAGTGATAACTGCCAGCGGGCGCCCACGACACAGATCAGTCGCAGTTCCTTGCTGAGCTCGTGGGAAGTGAACAAACGTCATCTCAGATCTATTTTGCAAGCAAACACTCTCGCGGATTATGGTATCCGTAAGGAGATCACATTCGGCCTCGAAACTATCCTAGCTATGTGGGATCGGTGCTATTTTGATCCTGAAATGAATCCTCATGTTGGTCAAATTTCCCGAAGAGTGTCTGTCGCGTCCGATGATAGCGAGCATAGCCCCTTTTGGATCGTCCCTACTCAAGATCTCAAGGCATTGATTTTGACCCAAGCCGCACGATTGATTCTTCCTCTTGATCATATATTCAACCAAGCTTTAGCCCAGCAATCTGTTGAGTCAGGTAACATGAACAAAGGGGAAGTCTCTGTCCAACTGATCTTGTCTTTCTATACTGCTCAGCTCTTTTGCCGGCTCCTCATACATACCTTGAATGACAAAGAATCCATTGCATACGACAACTGGATTTGGCTCAAGGAATGGGCGGTACGTGATCGGTCTGATCCCCGTTGCTTTCGATTACGGCGACAAGGTCTAGGGCTGGATAAATCTATTGCGACATTGCGACATCTGGAATGTTATGGATCCCTTCCGAAATCATGGACTGGTACAACGGACACATATCACTTCACAGTCTGGTCAACCTTTATGTCCCACGGAGCCCGCTGCAAAGTTACCTGGTGTCGCAATCCAACATTCAGTCCCTGACGGCATCCAAAGTGACCGTCGAGATACTTTTGTTGCAACGTCTTGAAGAAATTCGGCAGCTTTTTGGAGGCCACCAGTCAGAAGGGAAAAGCTTAGCTTATGATACAGCTAAATTCGCGACTCAGGAAATAGCGAGGGCCTACAACCTTCACCTTCTCCACAAGTTGGAGTCGATATGGGATCGACTGAGAGCGAAGAGAGGCCGCAGCAATTTGCCCCCTTTGGATATATTGAAGCAGAATATGAAAGAAGTGGCAGCCCAGGCCAGTCAGAAGGTCACTGCACAAACTATATGGGGGATTTACGCAGGGGCCTGGGCAATCTATGCCTCAACAATTTCCGACGATGACAACTCCTTGGTTGAGATGCCCGAGGAGCTACCTTGTTGGATGACGAGCCGCAATTTTGCACCACCCAAGGATAGCTGGTCTGAATATGTGTTTCGCCAACTTTTCGACCGTTCATGTCCTCCAACTTGGAATCGTCTATATTTTTTGCAGCTATATCGGACATTTAAATCCTTTTGGACAACTGTTAAACCACATGTAGGATCGGTTGACAATAAGTTCCGTCGCCTTGTTGGGAGGTGTATAATGGTGACCTTTTACAGCTGCCACAGCAAAGAAGTAGGGACTAACCACAACTTGGGAACTTGGTACAAAAGACAGCCTGCATTTTTCCAGGTTCAGTTTTTCGCGCCTTACTTTGTACCGCCACAGGATAATCTGGATTGCTCCTGGAGTGCCGTTATCGGCTACGAAGAGCTATGCTCGACTATTGATCCTAACACTATGCCATACGAGGTGACGGCGGAAGACTTCCAGTCTATTCTGGACTCATTACGTTGGCGCTGGTATAAGATCATGTACCGACAGGAAGCCTTAGATGAAATGGATCCTCATGATAGGAATGGCCTTTTCAATAGCACCTTGAAGTATCTCATGCGCGCTGTGGGCCCACAGTGGGAGAATAGTGAGGGTCTGCCTTATACGTTACCCTGGATACTGTCTCGCTCGAATCTTGAGAGTCAGGAAGATAAAGACCCTTTCCGGGTTCCGATGTCAGCTTCGTCTATACAACGTCGGAATCCTGGTAAGCTATGTCGTCCAACCATTTTCTTCCCAAATCAAGAGAATATCATGCTGCTGGTAGATGCCATCAAATACTTTCCGGGCCTTGAACCCAATGTTGTGCGACGGCTCAAACGTGCAGAAGAGCTTCTGGATTCTGACCCTGAATTTTTCAGTTTTCAAAGTCACTCTCTGACAAGAGAACAAGCTATATCGTCGACGACCCAGCCAGCATCTTTACTTTGGCGATTCTTGAGGCAATCTCACCCGCCCCAGGAGCGAATACGTGTCGATGAGGGCAGTGAGTGGTGCAACGAGGAGCCTGATCATTTGTCGGACGATTACGAAAGCGAACTTAACTAGTCGATTAGGATTGAATTTATCCGTTGGGATTTCGATCCAGAAGACCTACTTCGAGCTCGAGGCATCGCCACTGGTGCTCTGACCCTTCCTCCCGGCGAGGCGAAACAGAGAGGGTACATCTGCGCCCGTCAACAGCGACTTCTGCGAACCCTCTCTGGCGAGCAGACGCCGGACCAACCGTCTCTGACCATGCCATTTGCACGCGAGGGCCATCGCATAAGAGCGGCCATGTTGCAGGGTCAGATCGCTTTCCGGATGGAGCAGGTGGTGACCATCAGACCAAGCAAGCTTGAGCGTCTCCATCGGCACTTCTTCAGTGTCCTCCATCCCATCTTCCAGCTCATGCGGTTCTTTCTCAAGGAGAAGCGGGCATACACTACTGTGCTGAGAACAGGCTGGCGATCAATTCAACCATCAACTCAATCCCGTCAATTTTATGGAAGTTGAAGTCACGTGCATCAATTCAATCAATCCCATTTAACGCTCGCATTGATTGATTCAATTCCACCTAGATGCTTTCAACGTTGACCATCGGTTGAAACTGTCGATAATGCAGTGGTTCAGGGTAGCGCCCAATCCGTGTAGTCCCATGAGACGCGTCCACAAGACCCCTACTAATACTGTTGCCCCGTATTTTTAATGCACGTGCCAACTGCACCTAGCATTAGGGGTTTATGAACGCGTCTCAGCTGTCGTCGCGCCCTATTACCCTTGCAGGAAGATCATTGCCTGCATTCCATTCCTTTCCAAATCTTCAAATGGACGCTGTCAAGTGCCAGAGTCCCGACTGCAGCGTACCTAGTACTTCACCTAATAACTTGGATGCTTCGCCAGACGATTGGAAAGCCTTCGCATGGCATAAGTTTCCGGGTTTCTCGATTTCGGAACGCGCTGGCAGGCAGACCTCGTGGGTGTGGCAGCACG